>LQRL01041231.1:0-12612 GCA_001703475.1 Hydroides elegans
GTGCCTGAATCATTTATGTCTTCCTGTTTTACTCCATTTCTATCCCCTCTATATTGCACATGTACATCATTCACTGGAGTCTCATGCCCGACAGTATTCACAGTCGGTTTGTTGGTTACAGGCTTATCACTTAAACACACTTCGCAAGTTTTTCGTGAGTTTTCATTGATGAGAGTACACATGTCACACACCCATGTACCCTCTTCTTCGTCTGATTTTGTCACAGATGGCTTGTTATCAGACGCCTTGATCCATCCGAGTAAACTGTTCTTTGATGGAAAGTTGCTGAAAATATGATGCTACATATTTTAGATTATCCTGTTACACACGGCCCCAAATCTTAGAAGTGGGCCCTGTCACTAAACAATGTAAAACACAACCTTTTTGACCGTATAGTTTAAACCAATCAAAACCCGTATTGCATAATTTACCAATAGAAAAAGTAAATATTTTTCGAAAGCTGTAATTTTATTGGCCAACGAAATCACATCATAGAGTCTCCGTATGATCGAACGTACGCGTTGAGTGACAGGGCATATATATACGAGAGTTAAGAGGTGCTGAGTACATGATGATTTTAGATTAGCTTTATGACCAATGATTATAAGAATAATGCGACGTATAAAATTGAAACAACAAAATCAATTATATCAGACTGTAGACATTATTTGTGTTTACTTTAAATGCCAAATCTACCAACAATGGTCATTTCATATTACTTGTCACCTATGAGTCGACCATTAATTTGACTGCTAACGCATGAACTATTTAGAGATGTATAACATACGTGAAAGATGTTGAAAATAGACTGTTTAGACATACCTTTTGATCTTATTTGGATCCTTGGACTGGCATTTGCTACAAAACCAAGTCAGTCTCGCACTGTCCTCGCCCATCTTTGTTTTGATTATTTTGCCACTACATTGTTTACATTTTTCTTTGTTATAAAGCTTAAGATAAGGCCAAAGCGGTTTTCCATCTCGACGGCACTGCAAGTAAAGAAAATATAGGCGAATAAAGATAGAGCGATCTCCCCAATAAATATTTCAACCAAAATCACAGAGCTTTGGCTTTAATTGTTGAGGAAAAATTAACAGAATTCAATCTAGACCAGATAGTTCAAGAAATTATCATGATAAATGTTGAAGTTATTCATATACAGTGCACCACGTTTAATTTGAACACGGATAATTTGAAGTTCGGATAATTTGAACTAAATTCTCCGGTCCCGATTTTTTTCATCTATATTGTATACCAAATTTGCTTCGGATAATTTGAATTTTTAACTTCGGTTAATTTGAAGTCGATTTCAAGATCCAAGGTGTATCTCGAAAGGGGTTGAAATTATTTAAAGATGGCCTGACAAGCAAACATCAGGACAATAATACCCCCTTTGTTCTCCTAATCTCCGCATTGAAGTTACATAGAATCATATGTTTTGACCCCTATGAACAAAGATTGTTGCGTGTCATGTTAATCCCAGATCAATGGACGGATCTAAACTTTGTCGTCTTAAATATACAGGGAAATGAAAACAAAAAGAGCGAACATGTTCATATAAACATCAAACAACGAGGAACCTTTGTGATCAATCAGAATACATTTTCTTGCATGTCATTATTTACTAATGATGTTTTATTGCAATTACTGCTCTCGACCGGGTTGTCATTTGCTTCAAATTTCGAGTGCAATTTTGAGAACAGGCTATTTATTGGAACCATTTATTTTTCCTGTTCTGGTTTGATTCAAACAACCAAAGTTTTTGTAAAACTGTTACAATCGTGTCATGGTATGACAGATGTAAAATCGAATAATGAAAGGTGATTGTTGTATGGATACAAGGAAGGGGGGGGGGGTATTTCGTGGGTGATGATATTGAATAGAAATAATTGAACTTCGGATAATTTGAAGTTCGGATAATTTGAACTATTTTGGCCGGTCCCGAGGACTTCAAATTATCCGTGGTGCACTGTACGTTAAAAAGCATTCTATTCAAAACACTATTTTTTCATCTTGAAACTACCTTATAGAATATGATTGAAAAGTCGCGCGTCATTTTGACAAGATGGTTGACATGCGACTCGTTCAATGTCGACACAGTGCAGTCTGGCATCATACCGCTGTCAAAAAGTGCCTGTTAAAATATAGCAATATCATCTTTGAATATGATAGGATCTTACATTTTATTTTGGAATTGATCTAATTATAGAAGTACTTATCCATCCATCCTTTAGAAAGAGGCATTTCGATCAATACTTCTTACTTGCAAAAATATTTCAAGAATTGCCTATTTGTATTCAAAGTATATGGGAACAAATAGTATTCAAAATAATTGCATTACAAATAAATCACGATATTTTCCATGCATCGTATAAACCTTTCTTTGACCGTGCTATCGACATACAATGCAAAACATTTTAAATCAGTATGGTTTATTATATAATACGTATATATTGCACTTGAATTTCAACCTCATTTTTGATGATGTTGCCGACGCCTGGAAGTACGGTCTGATCCAAAAGGGCGTCACATACGAGTTTTTGTCCTTGTTCGAGCATACGAGCCACTGCTCTCGAGTGACTGAAGTTTTCCGAACATATATCTAAGCTTTCGTATTCTTGTACTCTTCCAAGGCTTTCTGCGGCATCTCTGTCACCAAATGAAATGAAAATTGGCTGAATTTATATGCGTTATGTTTGTGACTGTTCTTCAAATAACTGTGTTAGTAAATATAATAACATGATATGACACGATATTAGATGATATGACACGATATTAGATGATTTCAAAAAGCTAGATTCTATATTGGTCGATTATGGTACTCACGTAGTCTACTTTTCGAATTATGTCTACTTTAATTACTTTTTAAAAAGGAAACTACCTGATATCAGCTGCAGATTTATTGAAAGCCAGCTGATCACCACAAGAAAATATCAAAAGGAGAGTTGGCTTCTCTGCTTCTCCACCCATTTCACTATCCAGTTTTTTACCATTCAAACGAAATCCACCGTCCATCAGAAAATGCATTCTAAAAGAGTAAGAAACCACAACATGATTCAACGTGTACCATGAATAAAATTGGTATAGTATAAATATATTAATTCGTTTTCAACAAGGAAGTATTTGTGAAACACGAGAAGGCCCCAACCGCCCCCAAACTCGAAGCGGTATGGTATTTTGTAGATTTTAAATATATTTTGTATAAAAACCGCTATATTTGGCCAATTTGACAACTACCGGTCGGGTGTCTTTGACCGAAATGGTCAAAAGGCACATCTACGGACCAAGACGTTTCATTTGAGCCTATAACCGAGTTTCTATGACCTTCCGTTCAAAAGTTCTAGCCCGTACAAGCTCAAGTCTTGAAAAACCGCTATTTTGGGCTATTTTGGCTAATTTGACAACTTCCGATAGGGTTTTTTGACCGAAATGGTCAAAAGGCACATCTACGGACCAAGACCTTTCATTTGAGCCTATAACCAAGTCTCTAAGACCTTCCGTTCAAGCGTTCTAGCCCGTACAAGCTCAAGTCTTGAAAACCCGATATTTTGGGCTATTTTGGCCAATTTGACAACTTTCGGTAGGGTGTTTTTGACCGAAATGGTCAAAAGGCACATCTTCGGACCAAGACCTTTCATTTGAGCCTATAACCAAGTCTCTATGACCTTCCGTTCAAGCGTTCTAGCCCGTACAAGCTCAAGTCTTGAAAAACCGATATTTTGGGCTATTTTGGCCAATTTGACAACTTTCGGTAGGGTGTTTTTGACCGAAATGGTCAAAAGGCACATCTACGGACCAGGACCTTTCATTTGAACCTATAACCGAGTTTCTATGACCTTCCGTTCAAAAGTTCTAGCCCGTACAAGAAAGCGATGACAGACGGACAGACAGACAGACGGACGGACAGACGGACGGACACCCCAACTCTATAGGCCCCCACTTTTGGGTTGGGGCCTAATAAGCCTTATCACGAGTTTTCACGAATATAATGTGTAAAGAATAATTATATTGATATAAAGTGCATCGTTATTAAATTATGCATGCCTTGAACTTGTTAATGGCAAACGTCAGAAAATGAACAAAAAACATCAATATGTGAAACATGCTGAAGTCACACCGTTATTTGTTTATTTATTTTAGACTAATATCAAGTTTGCATTCTTGGCTGGATAAAATTGTACAATATTACAAGGGAGTCTATGTGTGTTTTTATCTATATACAAGTGGATAAGAATCTTAAAACCCAGATTTTTTATAAAATTATTTCAAATACCATGTTCATGTTTGTATTATGTATAAATATGAACATATATTTCATTTTAAGCCGAAATGTATTTCAATACAATCACTTATATGAGAGGTATTGAGCTTTAGATGTGTCTAATTTGTACATAGCGTCTCAGTTGCACATAAGCTCCCTTGTATGACTTCCGTCCGAAGCATTTTCACCTTTATCACTGATTTTATATTGACAAAGAAGGTCAGTAAGTGCATTGCGAAAACAAAAAATAATAGATAGAATGTACATTAGATGAACAAAGCCATATCATTTCTCGATTACGATGAGTTATCCAAGCAAATTATAAGTTTTGACTAAATCATACATGTATTGAATACATGTACACATGTACTTATAAATTGTTATTACCTTAAACAAAAGGGCTGTTGGTGAAAAAATATGAAAAGCTCCTTTCCAAGTGTATGAATGTCTCTTACACATTTTCCAATCAGCACATTGAACTTGTTTTCTTTGCTACTGAGATTTTTTACCTGCAATTAATCATATTAAGCATGAGTATAATATGACGTATAAAATGAGTTATGTAAAATTCGCGATTTGACAGATTCGCGACTGGTCAATTCGCGACTTTTGCCAATTTTCATTTTGGTCGATCCGCGACTTTCACTTTGGTCGATTCGCGACTTTCGTTTTGGACGATTCGTGACTTTTTTTTTGTCGCGAATCGTCTTCAATAATAACTTAACAATTGTTACTGTTTTTTGTGAGTTTCCTGTTTTTTAACCAAATAAAACTTGAAATGTCCATATGATGGCAAAAAGTTATTACAGTAGCAACGCTTTGAAATATATCCGTTTAAGTCTATCATAAAATGTATATTGCAATAATTTGCTCGATGAAACTTGGTAAACTCATATTTACTCTTTCAACTACATGAATTGATGTATTTATATTGCAATAATTTGCTAGATGAAACTTGGTAAACTCATATTTACTCTTTCAACTACATGAATTGATGTAGTAATTGATTTTGGAAACGGATCGATTTGAGGTATTTTAGGAAATCACTGAAATCACTTACCCCGGTTGGTAGACTTCACTTTGATGCAATAGCAAGGCTGTTAGTGTCACTTATCATCAATTGTAAATTTTATATGAAATAAGCTATATACTTTTTAAATATGACCATGGACAATTGAAATCGCAATTGAAAATATTCGTATAAATTATTATTAGAAAATGAAGACTTTATAAATGCTAAATATAAATATAATCGAGATAAAATAATTAAAACTCTATTAAATATAAATTCAAATATTAACGCTATTTTTTTTTCATTTTTGTATAAATATGATATATGAAATTAGCCTTTCTTTTTTTACTCTTTATAACGAATCAACCAAAATGAAAGTCGCGAATCGTGCAGAGCAAAGTCGCGAATCGTCCAGGTCGAAGTCGCGAATTGTCCAAAATGAAAGTCGCAAATTTACTCAAAAGTCGCGAATTGTCCTTGGTGCGAATTTGTCCAGACACCTCTAAAATGCATGATCAACATTATCGCTTCCTTTGTACTGGAACGGGTAATTAATAAATCAAAATTTATCAAAACATAATTGTTATTAGGAACATTTGGTTTTACGCATTTAGCACCACTAGATTTGTTTCATTATTGTGGAGAAAATCGTTACCGAGTTTGTTCCATATATGTTCTTATATTATCGCCCATTCCCTTATAATTGACCTTACCTCTTTTATTGCGCTTCCTGCAACACGAGAAACAGTCCAGTTTATAATTTTCTTTCGAAGCTTCTCTCCCTTTACCTTGCAACCCGGTCCCTCAACCATATTTTAATCGATTATGAAACGATTGTTTTTCAAGTGGGAGTGGGAATCAGTGTTTTGTCAAAAACAACTGGTTCCTATTTCAGTATTGCAACGATGAAGATTAATCAAAACATTTATCCCGTATCAGTATAAGATACACGCATATGTTCCGGGCACCCAACGAACCAAACTAATGTGTAAGTCTTAAAGGTTGAAAAATGTTCCGAAACGTATACGTAATCTAAAAATATTCTGATATCACATCCTATAAGGTCCACATATTTGTTCATATTTTGCTAGCTAGCTGACTATAAAATGCACCATTTCACCTAAATTATCTTTTCTTTCAAGTTGCTAGCTAGAGTAATCAGAGAAGATCTGAAATGTTGAATGGTTTAATTGACTTATTTAATTGTTTTATCTAAAATTATATACCAAAATATGAATTACGACGCCATTTCTATGTGGATTGCTAGATATAACTGCTAATTTAATCTAAATCAGTAACATATCTAACTTTTTGGTTTTGAATCGGCAACTGAAACGTCATATCTGTTCTCTAGATCTGTTTATTTTACTAGCTAGCTGGGGTGGCCATACGAACAGATATTTGACAGAACAGATCGTTGGGTGCCCATGTAGGTTGCAGTCAATATGTGACATCAGCGAAAGTCGCTATATTTTTTTTCGGACAATACCCTAATGCACCCAGCGAATGTTAACAGTGGCTAACATGTTCAGGCATTGTTATCATGGCCCGAACAATTACACAGATTGACTGATTTGAATTTGGAGGAATAAATCATTGCGATAGTTAATATAAACTATGTATTCATGAAAATCGTAATTATGGATTATGATGCAGTAATTTTTATGGAACTACTATCAACATTTATCAACGATATTGTTCTACATAAAAAGGCTGAATAATAGGATTCATGCTATGATCTGCTACACTTTTTGTGTTGTTACTCAAAATACATATATGCTCTTTGGTTTGATTAGATTTATCTAAAGTTTCATTCCTTGCTCGAAATATGCATCAGCCAAAAGCATGTATTGAGTAAGCCCGCTGTATCATGATGCTTAACTTTCATTTGCAATCGTGCAATCGAATAGAGAATCGTTCTTTATTACACAATAAAAGCATTTCATGACCATCATATATAGTCACTTTATTGAGTCTTAAATTCATCCGTAACAATACAATTTATTATTATTAGACACTTTAAACTCATAGGTTGCTTTTGAGCATCGAGCATAATATATCACTGATATATTCCTCGAATTTTACTTTAGTCAATCAATGTATGTTTTCGGATCAATCGTCAATATTGACGATGCCTGGAATTTTAGGGGGCGTTGAAACAGTGTATGATGGCATTGATTATTCATCGCGTATTGCATACACAATTAAAACTCGTTGATAAACGGAAAATATTTTTTGAAATATGTGTAAACCAAGAAATTTGCTCTTACTAATTGGACCATTTTTTTTCAAAGAGAATACGGCGTTTGCGATTTTAAAAAGGACTTAATTCAAGTAAATTGATCTAGACCGTTGGTGCGTTTTCAAGTTTGACCGATTAAAATGAAATCATTTCGGTTATCATCGATTAAACAGGTAATATTGTTTGTCATCCAAAGCAGAATAAAGATAAGTATTACGTATTAGTTGAAAAACGTTGTTGAATATGCGATTGCTATAACTGATAATTCAATTGGCATATTTGATATTCTACTTATATTATCGCCCACCGGATAATTTACAAGAACGATGTCAAAGAAATAAAAGTTTACATTTGTTCCATTTCCATATCCAGTGCCATTTTTATTATCGCTGCTATTGTATACATGGGAGCCTTTTTGTAATTTTACTCGCTTTGTACATGAGACAAATAAAAAGCTAAGATTGATTATTTACGTAATAGGCTTACAAATACAAGGGAAGCTATGTGTATATTTACCTATGTACAAATAGGTATAATTTTAAAAGTTAGATTTTGTATCGAATTATTCAAAATACGATATCTATGATTTCAAAATATATAAATATGCATCTATATTATATTTTTAGTCGAAAATAATTGCGGTATCATAATTTATTTGAGAATGAGAGATATTAAGCTTTAGATTCGTCTCATTTGTACATAGCGTCTCATTTGCACATAGGCTCCCTTGTATGCTTTAAAATAGCCCTGATCATATGTAAAACGATACTTAAACGATACTTTATTCCACATTTCGCAATACATTTACATGGTATGCAGTGTACTATATGCTGTAATTGTGTCTATTTGAAACATGAAAAGGAGCTGATTTGAAGAATGTAAATTCTTATTATGTCTGCGACCGACATACGATGTTTACGACCAGCCCAGATGGAGTAAACCAATCTGGGCTATTTTAGAGCTACAAGAGAAGCTATATATAAATTTGACTGAATATGGAAATTGAACAATTTTCCAAGTTCATATTTCATAACTTCTACTTCATACTCAAAGTTTAAATTTATACAAAACATTTTTATACATAACTATAATATTTTAGACTAAAAATAAAGGCATGACAATGAATAACGTAGCAGAAATGTAGGTTTACTTTTGTTCAATTTCCATATCCAGTGCCATTTTTATTATCGCCCCCCTTGTACGAGGGTAGCGTCCTGAGTCGCAAAGAAACTTTTTCCCGAAAAGTGATGAAAAACATATTTATCGCTGAGTGACAAATATGGCACTTCCTCCATATATTAACAGGATGCAGTTTCATAAATATCTGCTAATATGTCTAAAAAATATCATTTTGTAACAAGGTATTTTTACTTTTTTCTAGCATTTTGTTACCGCTCAATTACTGGGCGATAATATAGGTTCTTTACAAAATTGACCAATCAGAGCTTCTTTTCGACCCAGACTTACTAATTGAACCAGGAAGTGATTTTTAAAGAGGTGTTTGTACTCATTAAAGATTGACTTTCCTCATTTATGTTTTACATATTATTATATAATATTTATCCCTCTTCTACATGTCGTTTCATTTATTGGTTGACATTGCTTGGTTAAAAAATATTGAACAAAAAACAGGATTTTCTTCCGAGATTGGTTTCCTGCCCTTGTAATCATACTCGTACATTAGCTCGCACAAGTATTAATATAATGTTACAAGGGAAGCCGTGTGTATCATTACCTATGTATAAATTAGTCACATTTTGGAACCTATATTTGTATCAAATTATTCGAAATACTATAATATATTCGTCCGGTTTTTCGTGAAGTGACGAATACACATGAAACACATTCAAGGCAGCATCTAATATCCTCCGTACCAATCGACCAAGCCTTACTGAAATATCATCCGACATCCGAATGGAATTTGTTCAGACACGAGCGGCAAGATTCGTCTTAGGAAAGTATACCTACGACCCCCTCAATTAGGAACGACATTCATTGCAAGCTGGGTTGGAAACCATTATGTGTGCGAAGGGCATTATATGATCTATAATTTTTCTATAAAGTTAGGAATGGCTTAATGTGTATACCATTCCCGTTGAAATTCAACCGTCCTACATTAACAATTCGAAATACCAGCATATACAGGTTCTTCATGCCGAAAACTACAAGAACAGCTTCTTTCCTCGAACTGTTAGGATATGGAACGCATTACCCACGTCCTGCCACTCCGCCTCATCATTAACCGTATCAATAGCCAGTGTCAATCTTGGCTAGCACCTTAGACGTGGGGTCGGGTGAACGTCGTCTTCAAACCATTGTAGCCGAAACAGAAATATATGGAGATTTTATTCAGAGTTGTACAGTTGCTGATTTTGTTTATTTTTAGGGCACTGGAAGTGCTGCACGACAACAAAGTCCAGTATAGCTATAGCCTTTCGGACTCAACGAATGAAAAAAAAATGAATAAGGATTTTTATCAAAGTTTTCTTAATATCAAATTTGAACACTCTGATGGATAATTTAATCTGGTGATAATTTATTCAAATGAAAAATTAAGGATTCTAAGAAATGTCAATTTTGCAACGATAAAGACACTCTATTGTATTGTTTATGGGAATGTCCAAAATCAAAGGACTGGCTTGAAAACTGTTTAGTATATGTATCGAATGAAAATGTGTTTTATAAAATTGATAGCACGATTGAATATTTGTAGATAAACCCCAAATCAAAACTTTGTAGATAAATTCGAATCAATTCTTCGATACTATTTCTGGTTCGGGTCTGTTCATGTTCAATTAATTCTTCTTTATCCCTACATGTATGTCATGAATGGAAGAAAAAAACCTTTTTTGGACGATACTTGTGTGTCATGGACACTATAGATATTTTCTGAAAAATCGATATATTAAACATTTGTTAAAGTTCAAACTGATAAAGTTTGTAGATGTAGATGTTCCTTTTGACAGTTTCGGCCAGATTCGGCGACCAAAAATGATCGAAATTGACCAAAATGTCCAAAATGTTCAAAAACAGTGGTTTTTCTAAACATAGGTTTTCAATGCTGTTTCTCTGTAAGGAATGGTCGTAGAGACCTGGGAATAGGCTCATATGAAAGGTCTTGGTCTGTAGATGTGCCTCTTGACAGTTTCGGCCAGATTCGGCCACCGGAACTGACCGAAATTGGCCGAAAGTGTCCAATAACAGCGGTTTTTTGAAATATGAGCTTTTCAAGGCTGTTTCTTTGTAACCGATGGTCGTAGAGACATGTGAATTGGCTCAAATGAAAGGTCTTGGTGTGTAGATGTGCCTTTTGACAGTCGGAAGTTGCCCAAAAACGCCCAAAATCTTGGTTTTTACAAAACATGGGCACATATGGGATAGTCAATACCCCTTCGAATCGGGGGGCGGTTGGGGCCTTTTCGTGTTTCACAAATACTTCCTTGTTGGTCTTTGATTGTGATTGTAGTTCTTATGTGATTAATATTACCGATTATAGGCATATACCAATCCTTAGTTACCAGAAGATTATACGATGCGTATAATTAGTAATTATTTTGTTGTACGTATTTGTCATGCATTCAACATATCTATGTTCTTTTTTCAGACTGTAGCGGCTTTGAAACTCGGAGAAGTGAGTGTGGAGGAGATATGTGAAAGCTGCGTCAAACGGATAAAGCGTTTTGAACACTTAAACGCACTTATCACAGACACAACGAACGATGCCTTGCAACAGGCTCAGAAACTGGCTTCAAGGCCAAAAGAAGGTACAAGAAAGCTTTCTTGATATCGGAAAAGTGTATCAATCTGTATGCATAACGAATACCGTTATATGTCTGTAATCTGTTCAAATGCTAAACGAAAAATTTCAATGTATTCAAATACGTTTGCTCCTCTGACAAAAGTAATTACATGTATGTTATATTAAAATTTGCATTACATAAAAATGATAATAACTCTTAACCGATGTAAGCAAATAAGTAGGTATTTGATGATTTCATAATCATAACAAAAAAAAAAAACAAACGTACATATAACCAGATACATTTCAATTTGGTATTATTGTTGACAGGAGCCGACAATTTGGGCAAGCTGCATGGGATTCCGGTTGTGATAAAAGACAATTTTTGTGTCGAGGATATCAAAACAACATGCGCCTCAAAAATGTTGGAAAACTACAGACCACCCTACACGGCCACTGTGGTTCAGAAATTATTGGACCAAGGCGCTCTTATGATGGGCAAGTCGAATCTGGACGAATATGGAATGGGGTAAGGCTATCAAATGCGTTGGAAAATTGGTTCAAGCTCTTTGTTCTAGACTTTCGAGGTGTTTTTTGCTAATCAATAACTACGTAATGTCAAATACATGTATGTATAAACAAAAAGAAACAATATTAATCATAATGATGAAGACTCTCGAGAATGCATATAACAAATGGTGGCTTAACTTGTATAATAAAGGAAGGGGGTACACTGTAGTAAGATTCACTTATCAATGAATTCGTGAGATATCAGAGATAATGTTCAACAATAAAATATATGATATATGAAACTGTTGTTTTTTCTTTTGAGGTGCGGATCGGTCGATAGTATATACGGGCCTGTAAGAAACCCATGGAAGTATGACTTTGACAATAAGTAAGTTTCTTATTTTAAAAAAAAAGGCACTTTTGTTATTTAGAAACCAATAATAGAAATATTCAGAACAAGCAATGTCAATTGATTTAGCTGAAATCAGATAGATTAATTCTGAGATATATTTATATACCCACAACCGGTGTTTGTAATTTTTTTGAATAGGATGCAACGCACAAGATACATCAACAGCTATTATGAAGCTTTGTGGAAAATGTTAAATTCTAATCTATGACTGGTGTTGACATTTAATCTTGCCCGCTTTTCCAATATATTAAATAACAGAATAAAACAATTTCAATCCTTTCGTTCAGGTCTCCAGACTACGATGACTGGTACATCGCAGGAGGCAGCTCAGGAGGAAGCGCCGTGGCAGTGGCGACGGGAATGGCTTATGCGTACGTGTTTTATTTAATATTACTCCCCAAATGGGTAAACTAAGGGGGGGGGGGGGGGGGGGGGG
>LQRL01041316.1:0-16048 GCA_001703475.1 Hydroides elegans
GAGTAGATAAGTTTGGAGACAGAATATAGCAGAATGTAAAGAAGAATCTGGATTATCACCATCCTGACAATAAGGTAAACCAAATTCTCTACTTTAATATGTCAGATGTCAATTTAAACCATAAAAATAGTTATGATGATGATTTAAAGTAACATGAATTTTTATATTGAGTAATCATTAAAAAATAGCATTGTTATTCATTTAGTCGTATACATTTATAAATCAAGCCACGAGGTATGGCATTTCAAAATTTTTAAATATCAGAAATGCTCTGATAGCCCTAGCTAGTAAATTATAAGAACAGATAATTCAGTTGAATTGCATTTAATGGTCATCTATCTAGCAAAATGAGACAAAATATTTGTCATTATAGATTATGTATACGTTTTTGAGTATTTCTTCACGTTTAAGACTAACATAGAATTTTGGTTCGTTGGGTGCCCCTGAAAATATGCAATGGTGAAGTTACTCAAATCAAAGCTTCGTCCCTGCCAAAGTAAATCACGGAACATGCCATGTGGAACGTTTAAAATCCCATTCTTTCGCACTAATTTCCACAAGTACTCCTATGAACTATGCTAATTCCGTGATTGGAATGTTCTACCAGCCCACATGAGTCTTTTCAAGGGGTCCTCGCTGAGAAAAAGTCATTCTAATCACCATAACTAACACTGTTTCATACACGCACCCATATATGGATGTATAACATTCAACACACCACCACTAACGCTAAATAATTATTAAACAATTACTACCGAAGCAGCATGCTAAGCTCTATATGTGCCTTTACCAAACAAATTTGCCCGAAGCCCTCAAGATTTGATCAGTAAACACCTAAGAAAAAGATGCCAAAATGGGACCCTATGTCTACAACATATACAGATACATATAAAAGGGCACACTTTCACATGTGAAAAAATGCATATGGTTTTTATAGCCAACTACCACCATATTCAGGTGTGGTGAGAAGTGAACAGGATACGAGTGGGGAGGGTGATGGACCTCACCTCAGACAAGTTCACTTACTCATTTGAACACACTTGTTTTTCAACTAAAATTGTTGGGACAGCTAAAGTGTGTTCCATCTCTGGTATAGGTGACAGAGAACTATGTTCTTTATTTTGTATATAGATGGACTGTATGCGCCAATTAAGCATCAAATCTTCATAAGAGGATCTCATTTTGGGAACAACGAAACTCATAGTACACGTAGATACCATCAATTTGTACTTGCAATTCCTTTCATTATGCTTTGCCACATGTCTATATATAACATTAAAATACAATTTTCGATTTTATTTGTAAAGTCTGTAAAATAATAGAAACAGTGGATATCCGGTATTCATGTAGCTGAGATACGTACTGGAAGTCTATAGATACGTCAACTATGAAAAAGAAACACCCTTTAAACACTTTTTAAAGGGTTCACCTATTTGCAGTTTTCTTACTGAGGTGATAATCTAATATAATTTAGCATTACAGTAATAAATCGCTGCAAGTTCATAATCAAGGGATATGAAAAAGATGACTCGTCTTTGAATGTTTTAAATAAACTGAACATTTAATTATAAATAAAGAGCCATTTTTCTATGAAAGATATGATAATGGCTGTATATGCAGTTTATTTGATGCTTTTGGAAACTTCATTTTTTCAGCTTTTTATGTGACAAGGAAAAGGCGCTGGACTAAACACATGATTTAAATCTCAGCCATAATATTTACATGGATTTTTATTTTACAGCATATCATCTACCACAATTGAAACTAAGTGTTAATACTATGCTATTCAAAGTGTTTTAAGATGTGTTTATGCATCGATTATACACTCTATTTTTCTGTCTGAAGTTTATGTTAGCGAAATTGTTCTTTTATTTAATAGTGGATGAATATTTTTTAATAACTTTCATTTTTGGATAATGATATAGTATTGCAGAGTATCACATGATCAATATGGTACTTTAAATCTCCTCAACATTCACATATATTGTACCCTAAAATTGGTGGAATAATATATGTATATTCTACTCGGAATTCACAGAGTTTGTCTTATTGATTTATCAAAACCAGATCAACATCAACGGCTATGATCATTTCAAGTTAAGTAGAAATATCATAATCTATTCAAGGTAAAAGCAAATGTCATTTTGTATGCTTCAAAAATTAGTGAAGTTAAATTGAGTTTGGTGAAGGTGAATTTTAAGTCCTTTACCGAATTGTTGAAGGTTAAAAATCAGCAGCCTTGCGACAATGAGGCATTTGTAAAATAAAGAAGGCCCCAACCGCGCCCGTTTCGATGCAGTGATGGATTTCGGTGATAATTACCATAGTTTCGGCCATTTTTATCACTCGCTTTGATTCAGCTCGTTAAATTATCTAAAAACGAACATCCTTTTAAGAATGTTTGGTCAAATTAACCACAGGAAATTGACCAGATCTGATCGAAACTATCAAAAGGTGCGTTTACACACCGATACATTTTCTTTGAGCCTAAAACCATGTCTCCAGGACCTCCATTTCAAAGCTCGTTCTTTTTGACAATATTGGAACAATGTTTAAATTTAACAAATAAGTAGCAACTTTATTTGATAAAATTATGCTGGATATGGATCTCATAAGATACATATTCTAAAGTTCAAGTAGGATAGACGGACAGACAGATTGTCAGTCGAACCATCTAATATTTATGTTTCACAGGGGATAATCATATAGATTCCTTCATACAGCTATTAGATAACTTTATTTCTACAAAAAAAGAAGACCGGGTCAATACCATACAATTTTATTAATATAAAAGCACGTTGAATTATCTACGCATAGTTACATTTACACTATTTGACACTTCTGATTTAATTCCTCAAACATTTCCTTCAGATGATCGCATGACTTAATTGATTTATCAACACTAGATCAACATTAACGGCTATGATCATTTCAAGTTTGGTAGAAGTTGATACACAAATACAAAAATATTATAATTTATCTGGTGTATTTGGATCTATTTAGCTGTAATTTTGCCATTAGATATTTTTTCATAAATTTTAATGGCAACAGTGGTATTTCAGCTTTAGTCTGGCGTTATTAGACCCCAACCGGGGTAGGAGCCCGGAGGGGGGCTATTAAAACGGGTTGATTTTTTAGACCCTAAAATTGACGAAATTTTCTTACGTCAAGCCCTAGCAGAAAAACGGTCATATATAACTATAAAGTGCTGAAGGAATGTGTGAAAAGTTATAAGGTAGATGTCCGACCTTTTCATGTTTTGATTAAATGAATGATAATTCTAGTATATGACACAAACAATCAAGATGTTACGTAAACAATAAATGAGAACAGTATGATTGTGACGCAATCAATCTACTGTTGAAGTTGCATAACAATGGATTCATTGCGTCACAATTGAGGTAAGTATATGTTTTTAATATGTTTATTTCGGTTTATATGGCCAAAAATTATATAAGTTATGTTAAATTCAGACAGTTCATAATTTATATTAACTAATAAATTTGCATGATTATGTCAAATTGTAATATTTCTCCCGATGTGACTTACATGAAGTATTTTGTATGCTTAATAAAAAATAAAAAAATCTTAGGTTGCTATATGAGAGGTAAGTAGATATAGAATTTAAGAAATACATCAATACAGACTATGTTTTCCACCATGAATTATAACATGGTTATAAAAAATCAATGACAAATCATTTAAAAAAGGAGAAAATATATAAATCTATCAGAGATAAATCAGAGAAACAAAAGAGGGAATATTGGAAAAAGAGAAGGGAGGAGAATTGAACACGAGGGGGGAAGGTTGGGGGCTTTGCCCTCCACGATGTTTTTTTTTGTCAAACAAACGGTTTTTTCTAAGGATGAGACACCAATGATATGATATGGTTCACTGCATATATTTTGGCATATGTGTTTAGTTTCAGTCATTGTTATAACGGATTATTGCTGGTCTCATCTCCTGTTGTTTTAAGGATTCCTCATGATTGTCCCAGCGTGTATCATAAGCCAGAATTCTGCCTCGGTAATTTTTTGAGGGTACTTTCATTCTGCCTCGATATATTAACTTTGCCTCGGTAATTTCGAGCTATCTCAAATTCTAACTTGGTAGATCCGATTTTCTACCTCGGTAATATTTCGAGGGTATCCTACCTCTGCCTCGGTAAACTTGATTTACCCTCGGATTTACCGAGGGTTTCGACCCTCACGGTACACCTTGTTGTCCCAGCCGTTTATATAGCTTTCCTTCCTTATTTATGTTTGCGTTTTCTTCATTTTATTACGTAAATTGATTAAGCCACAATGTACTTAACCTTTAATTCAAAATGTGTGCATTTTACGTCTCTCTCTCTATTCCACTCAGAGGGTTTCTGTAAAAAAATCAACAATAACGCTTGTGACTTTCGAAATATTGTGTTTTTGACTGTGTTTTTGATTTTTATCACTGAAGTAAATGATGAAGTAGTTTTCAGACTTGCAGAATAAATAAACACTACTTGACAAACACAATAAATTATTCCTTAAAAATAGGAAACAGTGCAAAAATGCGTCAACTTATACTTATACTAAAATTGAATTGTTGAATTGAGCTTATTAACCAGTCATATCTGACATGCAACAGTTTATTAGTCACTTGCAAGTAATTTTAAAATATCCTTATATAAAAGTTCTTACTGATGTTATGGACATAAATAAATTGTCAAAAAGATGTTTCTCAAATCTTCAAACTAATTGCATGTTCTAAAAAAATCCGAGCCAGCTGGCATTTGCTATCGAATGAATTTTATGAAGAACAGCTCGTTTGGTACTAATATTAAAACTGAAACGCATCTAATTAAATATAATTTTATTGAAGCTTCTTGAAGCAAAGAAATTAGAGCGTGCTAATGTGATCATTTGACTTGATTGGTACAAGACACAGTGTATAAAGGATATAGGTTCCACTGTATCAAAGTGTTGAATAACTTTTCCGAGATAATACGAAAACTAACTGACATTTACGAATCCTCTTTTAATGCTGGGTAATAGTGAATTCCAATTATTCTTTATTCATGTAGCAAGCTTTTATATCATATAGGCACTCTTTATTATTGAGTAACACCATTTCAATATATGTTAAATTTTGATACATAATTCAAATAACCTTGAAAAATATATTAATATATCAATTAATAATAAAATCTTTAGACCCGGGACTACAGGAAATCAGTTTTGGTTACATTGCACATATACTGTTTACCCTTGACAACAAAAAGCAACATGGCCGACGACGAAAAGCCCCAAAGTAAACGAGTTTTTATCAGTTGTGTGGATTCTTATGAAGGCACAAATTTTGCAAAGGTATGCTAATTCTGTATTTTGTTCTGATGTACATTCCATCCGTACCGATAAGCATAATTTAATGTTTAACTAAGTTAAAAACAAACAAAAATATTTGAAAAGGCGGACCCTACTGAACCGTGTTTTAATTTTATCCGACGTGATGAATGCATGAACAGTCATTAACATCAAAGACTCATGACTAAAGACGTTCAACTAGCGGTTTTTTCGATACATTTCCCCGCGTTCAAATCTTTTAAAATTCTAAAAATAGCGAGTCATCTGGAGGCATTTTTTAGCCGTGATTGTTTATTCAAGCTGTGTTATCGCTTGTGAGTGACAGATATATGGCCGTGTGATCCATCCGTGTCATGTGCGACTGCCGTTATTTTTCTGGCAATGTGAAGGTGCATGCTTTAAATCAATGTGAATGAGTTTCCCCCGAAAGAAATGATTTAATTTTAACCGAATATTTTGCTGTTGTGTTTTATATTTCATCTGTGAACATTTTTCCTTTGGATAACATTAATATAGATGCATCGTTCATCGTTAGAATTATGTACAAATAGGAGTTCACATAGCCTTAAAGGATTTCAGGCATCACTATGATAATTCATGTGTTTTAAAATATATTTGAGATCTTTATAAACTGATATTCTTTATGAAAACATATGAATTGAAATCGTTGTATAATGTGTACTAAGGGATAAAATACTTGCAAAGTGTAAAAAAAAGAAGAAAATCCGTACTCCCCCTTCTTGTCATCGAACCCATTACTTTTAACATTTATGTCTTCTTATCGCGACCCGCGGTGCCCTCAAATATAAACAAATTATCTTCCACGCCAAGAACATGTGGTTTTGAAAACCATACCTCCGCTATGTTTAGTGCTTTATCTGGAGAGCACGTTTGGAAGAGGATAGAGAAAAGAAAATCGTAGTTGAACGTCTTTAGTCATGAGTCTTTGTTAACATCTAATTAATAGAACCATTATCGTTGAAGTAAAGCTATCTAAAACTTCTGATCATCATTAATAAAGCAACCAATAGGGTGGGTCCCGATTGGCAACGTCTTGTGCCACTGCTCAGTCTGTTGCGGGACTGTTATTCATTTGGGAGGTTGGGTACGTACATGTAGAACTAAACAACCAAATATAAAAAGACCATAAATGTCAGTCTGTCATAATATATTTATGATTTTTATGAGTATAATCCGAACCTGTGTGTTTTTTTCTAAAATACCACGAAACCAATAGAAACATTTTCATTGCGCTAGTTTATAAGCCCCAATCCCAAAGCTGGGGGCCAACAGAGTTGGGAGTGTCTGTCCGTATGTCATTGCTGGCTAGAAGTTTTGAACGAAAGGTCATAGATACTTTGTAATGATCTCATTTACTAAGGTCTTTGAGTGTACATGTACCTTTTGGCAGCTTCGGTCAAATTAGGTCAACTTCCGGTGGCGATTTAGGCCAAAATTACCAAAAAGATCAGTTTCTCGAATCGAGAGCTAATATGGGCTTGATGTTTTGCACGATGTGTTTTCGAAAAATGTGCCTGTACGTACCAGAACTTTTAAACGGAAGCTGATAGAGACTGTGTAATAGGTATCTTAGATAAAATGTCTTCGTGTGTAGGTGTGTATTTTGACAGTTTTCTCGAATTCGGCTTATTTCCTGTGGTGATGTTGGCTAAAATTGTAAAAAAAAAAGTGGATTTTCAAACGTCTTCTTGTGAAGGCAAGAATTTTTGAATTAAGGATTACAGAGACATTGTTATTGCCTTATAGGCTCAACTAAAAGTTCTTTGTGTATATGTGCCTTTTGATAGTTTCGATTGAATCAGGCCAAGTTTCGGTTGAGAATTTGATGATATTGTCAAAAATAGTAATTTTCGAGTAAGCCTGTACGGAGTTAACCTATTGAATGGAGGGTCGTAGAGATATACATGTAGTTAAAGGCTCAAATGAAAGGCCTCTGTTTGTAGATGTGTAGATTCAACTAAATGGCGAATTTGGCTAAAATTGCAAAAGTTTGATTTTTGAAACATGAGCATATACAAACAAAATTCTTAAATGGAGGTTCGTAGGAACTTATTATAAGCCAATAGAAAGCATTTGATGTGAAGATGTGCCTTTAGTTGATTCAAAGAATTTAGTAACGGGGGCGATTAGTGACTTCTCGTTTTCACAAATCCGTCCTTGTCAAGGTAGATTTGCGTGTTTTTCATATACATGTATTTCTTACTTATGTACATTAGATTACATGTTCCTCTCACATTTTTTTATCTTTCAGTATCTATCACAATGCGTAGTCGGTTCATCTTTGGAAGATATCGACGATGAAGAAGAGGAAACCGCTTCCATCGATAGCGGAGTTATTCCTCCACCGAAAGAGGGCTGCTATGAAATTATTGGCACATTAAAAGATCCAACAGTCAAGAAGCCAGAGGGAGTAAAGGAAATCATCAACGTAAGTAGATTTAACCAAATATGAAAACATATCGATAAGTTTATTGCTTTATTGCACCTGAAGGAAAATAATAGGGCTATTTAAATTACTAGCACGACGTTGTACAATAGATTTAAACAAATATAATATTATATTAATCATTTTCTGTTTCTCATTTGAATTAACAGTTTGACACAAAAGAACAGCTTTACGAGCAAATTGTAGAGTGCGATGTTATCATCTACGATATCACAGAAGACCCAGACCAAATCGATGAGGCGGTATGGGCCGTTTCAGGTAGTTCTATATGCAAGATAATCTATATTGTGTTTCAGTCATCCATTGTATTGTCTATCTACTTTCAATGTGAAGCTATGTTTAGGAATCACAAATAACCCAACATTATTGTGGTACAAAGTGTAACATTCTGGTAATTTCATGTTTGATAAGTGTTGATTTGAAATTCATTTAATTTGGACACGGTTTAATGTTTTTTTCTTCTTTTATTTTCAGAAATCCATTCAGAACTCGAGAAACTCGAAAAACAAAAGATGTTTATCCTCGTTTCATCAGTGTTGACATGGGCGCGCAGTAAACCTTTGGATCCAGTAAGTATAAAACTTTTGAAAATATATCAAACCGTGCTAATGCTAAAGAAAGACAATATCGAGAACTGATATAATGTTAAACGGACCTTCATTCACTCCAAGCTTATTACACAATGGATTGGAATCACTGAACGTATTCCAATCAATTGTAGGTTTTAAAAGATACCGTGAATAACAATTGGCGTCTTACCACTGTCAGAACAATTCACAGTGTTTCACAATAATATCAAATTTGATAAAAAGATTACTTAATTTTTGTCAACAGGATGATCCAGATATTCCGTTCACAGAGGACGACTACAGACGGCGAAAGCCTCATCCCAACTTCAAAGAACACATTGCGGCCGAGAAGACCGTAATGAAACTGGGCAAAACCAACAAGGCCAAGCTCACCACCTATGTTATCGCATCGGGTCTCACGTATGGAGGCGGCGAAAATATCTTCCACTATCTATTTAAGGTATATGTCTTGAATATATAAAAATATACCTGTTTCATTTTCTATTTTTCTTGTTTTGTTAACATCAATGACATTCGCGTAATAAACAAATAACTTTATTTGTACTTAAATTTAAGTCAAGTCAAGTATCTAATAATAATTGAGTATGCGCAAAATGATGTTCCGCATATGATAAGAAGATAAACATATTTTTCAGGCTGCTTGGCACAACGCCGTCGAGCTGCAGTGCTTTGGCAACGGTCAGAACATTGTTCCAACAATCCACATCAAAGATTTAGCCGCGTAAGTATGCCATTTAAACCAATGATTTTATAATGAATATTTAAATTATAGATAAGACATAGTTTCAAGCAGCTATCACATGTTGCTTGATAATATTCGAGATTAATGACATGCACTTCGCAGTTTGTTCTAACTAGAGTCCAGTTTCTAGGAAAAACTAATGGCCAGCCTTTAAATTTCTTTTCAGAGTGATTCAAAATATTGCTGATAGCAAACCAAAGGTCCGCTATCTAGTTGCGGTTGATGACTCAAAGAGCCAGCTTGAAGAAATTGTCAAGGTAAGCTGCTTTATCTCATGGTTTTATTCAAGTATTTTCCGAGATATTCATTCAATAATTTGTTTTCTACCATCTATCTCTCGCCTACCTATATATATATATTTCCTTGTAGACTTGAAATAGTTCCATCTAGTTCCTGCCTTTATTTTAAGACAAATTATAACTTCGCATATTACAAATAAAAAATGGATAAGCAGAAATCGCCTCTGTATCCACCTTAAACTATCCCACCATTTAAAAACAAATTGTTAACCAAATCCATATGAACTTTACACACAGACCGTAAGCACAGCCGTCGGCACCGGTCGCATGAAGATGATCAACAAGGAGGAGGCCCTTCTGCAGAAGGACATTGAGCAGGCCGACTTTGACATGCTCCTTGTCAATCTGCGCATGGATGCAGTCTTTGTCAAAGAGAATATGCGCATTCGCTGGGTCAGCGAGACTGGTGTGGTTGACAATATTGGTGCGCTTGTCAAGGAGTACAAGGAAACGCGCAACCTTATGGTTAGTATCTTTTCTAGCTAGATTATTATTTTATCTAAATATTTTATAATTGATGAATTTGAATTATTCAGAACAAGATTAACTTGTGTCATTAACTTATTTAAACAAAACTAGAAGTGTGTTTTTCACGAAAGTAAGAATTCAATCATTGAAAGATTACCATTCAAAATTTATAATGTTTGTATCTCGATACCTTAACTTGTCCCCCTTCACTATATGATAAATCTCATTAACCTGCCCATTATCCTTTCAGCCCCTACGCGCTATGGTTATGGGCCCACCCGCCGTCGGCAAATCAACCGTGGTAAAACAGCTGTGCGATCACTACAAACTGCACCACATTCAACTGAAAGACCTCATTGAAGAGGCACTCGAAAATCTGCAGAAATCGGCTGCTCGGGTTGACTCGGGCGAGGAAGAAGCAGAGGGAGAAGAGGGCAAAGCTCAGGTATGGGAAAATTTGTTTGAAATATGGAAGAATTTGATTGCTTGGATTGGATGTCACGTGTTATTTGTGAGCTTTTTGCCGTGTAAAGGTGTTGCTTGTGTTGTAGTGTGAAGGTGAAAATGATTACGTGATGATTGTAAAGCATGTGTTTGAGAGCTCTAAACATTGACATTTGATAAAATATTGAATAAAACTGAAGGTATTTCAATGGCAAGATGTTTTAAAAATTCAGGAATAAAAAAATGATTTTCAAATTGCTAAATGATATGAAAAACCGCTGATCTTATTGTTTTTTTTTCTCAAACTGCTAAACACTTATTTATTCTTATTTGGTATATTAGGAAGATGCTGAGACGTTGGAACAAATCAACCAGAGCAAAGAGGAGAACAACGGTCGCATTGAAGATCAATTCATTATTCGATTTGTGCGCGACAAACTCAACTCAAAGCCGTGTCAAAATCAAGGTTTCATCCTCGATGGCTATCCCAAGACACAGGAACAAGCCAAAGAGCTCTTTGCTGGTAGGTTTTACATGTCATGTCTGAGTCATAACAACGTGTCCAGCTTAATCTTTAAGTCTGTGATAACTTTAATCAATTTAAATGAAGTAAGGATTCGGCATGTGTGTTGTTTTTTTCCGGTTTGCAAAAACAAGTAATAAAAAAAAATAAAGAAAAAGAAAGAACAAAAAAGTAAATGGAGTTACATACAGGAAAAGTGCCCCTGATTTTGATTGGCTAGATTAAACTAGATCTGATTGGTTGACACATTTGATCGATAGCTGACGAGGATGCGGAAGAAGAGGAAGATGACAAATTGAACTACTCCAAGAAGATCATGCCAGATGTGCTGGTTCATTTAGAAGCCGATGATGCTTTCTTGAAACACAGGTAGGTTTACATAATATTGGATTGTTTTACGATTCAGAATGAAATATGAAACTGCTGGTCTAGATTGCAGAGTAACATTTTTCAGTCGTCATCTTTTTGCATATATAAGCCTTTACATTTCACGTAGATGGTGCGATTTGCTTTTTAGCTTGGCTGCTTAAAGCGTTTTATCTTGCCGCTTTACTCCGGGACATTTTCGACATTCTCTAAAACTTTAGGATATAAAGTTTACCTCTATGTTCCTTTTTCAGAGTGATGAACCTTCCAGAGAACGTGGTGGCCGGTACACACAACACAGAGGAGGGTCTCTCCAGGCGATTAGCGATCTTCCGCGAACAGAACTCGGACGAGGACACGATTCTCAACTACTTTGATGAACTCGAGATTCATCCCAACAAAATCGGTACGTTTACTTGTTTATAGCAAATAAGTACTCAATATGAATTTTGGCTTTTAAATCTATTCGAAAAGAAAAGTTTATGTAGCTCCTGTTGATATAGCTTAACGTTGATTTGTAAATATTATTTGAATATTTTGTCTGAATTGCAGAGGTGCAGAAAGACACATCTGAAAACATGTCCGACACTGTGGAAAAGATTAAGAAACTGATGGGCGAACCAAGAAACTATGGTTAGTATATGTATAACTGTCACATTGAGGAAAAAAGAGTAAAAGACACAAATGAGATTCTATTGATTAATAAATGATTATGTGTTAAGTAGCTTAACATTAAATGCTCAGGTACTCACAAAATATAACACATTGAAGATTAAAAAAGCCATAGGACTAATGCTGATTAATCTAATTCGACATCCATTTTCACAGGCCCCACCCCCGAAGAGCTGGAGGAGATGCGACGCAAGGCCGAAGAGGAGCGATTGAAGCGCGAAGAGGCCGAGCGACTGGAGCGAGAGCGACGCGAGGCCGAGGAGGCGGCGCAGCGACGACAGCGACAGGAGGAATGGGTGAGTTAGGGGAGTGGCTTTAAGTATAAAGGGGTGGGGGGAGATGCCCGAGCAAAACATGTTAGGTGAAAGAATTATATAGTACTAATATGACTGTTTTAAATGAGGGTTTGTTTATATTTTATGCTACAGAACAAAGTTCATATCTTGTTGGCTATAGATTACTATTTTCATATTTAATCTAAACAGGCTCAGCGCCTGGAGGACGTGCGCCGTGAAGAGTATGAGCTTTTGGAGACGCAGTCGATCCCGCTGCGCAACTACCTCATGAAGCACGTCATGCCCACTTTGACGCAGGGCCTCATGGACGCCTGCAAGGTCAGGCCCGATGACGCCATCGACTATCTGGTGAGTTTTACAAACGAATTTAGAGAATGTGTTTTAGTTTTGTTTACGTGTGAGGAAAAGACGCTTTTGAAAGTTTTGAATGGCACTATAAAGCACGCATCGATATTATTTCGTTTTGCATGTAGGGTAAATAGTTGTCTTTGAGTTGGGACAAGAAGGTTTACGTTTTTTGATATCGTTAAAAGTTAACATATTTGAGATGAAAATGAATAGGATGCAAAATCAACGATTGAGGACATGGAATGACCGATGCAATATGTACTTAATAAGACAATAAATTGAGTAGATATTTACAATTCTATTTTTGTTTTCAGGCGGAATACCTGTTCCAGAATAACCCACAAGTGGACTCGTAAGATGGATTATTATCGTGTGTCGGCTGTGTGTGAGACTTCGGTCTCAAGGGGGACTGTTGCCAAAGTTATCCGAGATATGCCTTGTGGACTATCCTAACAGTGATCAGTATTGGTTTTGAATTGTGTATTCAAGATTCCGCCATATGCGAACTGAAGGAACATTTTTTTTGTGTATATTTCCGTCCATCAAAAGAAGCAATGAACAAAGAAAATTATGCAAATATAGCGTTTGTTCGACATTTATTACAGGGGTGTCTCTTTTTGTGAGAGTAAAATATATTAAAGTTAAATCGTTTAAAAGCAAAGTGTCTGTGATAGAATCTAACTGAAGAAAATGATATTTTTCTCGGTGGAGAAACTGAATTAAAACTAAACATATAAATGTGACTACTTGTATGACATGAACTATTTTTCTTAATTATTTTTCAATCTATGGTACTTGTTACATTCAATTTAGTCGTGAAACAAACAAGTTAAAAACATATTCGGCTTTTCATTTGCGAATGGGAGCATATTTTATGAAATAAAACATGTCTAAAATACTCTGTGAAAGTTTTATTGTAACCAAAAGTTTTATAGTGTTTTACAATATATACTTTTTACGAACAACAATACAATACCAACAATATATAACAACATGACCCTTTTTGCTTTATATACAAATTCAGACACATTAATATGTTGTGCTTTAGTCACTTTATACAATTGAAACAAGTGAGCGTGAAGGGATTTTAAGGCGTACTTTATACGTTTATATACTTATATCTTCTAACAAAGGCGACGTCACACAGAGATATCACAGGTATTCAACTTAAGTACAAATAAGTAACTACTTTGCGAAAGAAAACTGTTAAACTGACTGAAAAAAAGAAAGTAAATAGGCTAATCACTGTTCAAACGTAAAAATTTTGGAAATGAGTTGAAATTTGGGCTTAATTAAAGCTTTATCTGGAGAATCATCTTGATGACGAAATGATAACCTGGGTATAATAGTTTCCCTACACTAGACGAGAAAACCTGACATCTTATATTATTGGTAAAACATGAATGAATTAAGTGCATCTTTGCTGTTATATAGTGCATTTTAACATGGGGCACATGGCCAAACTCGGACATCGCGACTGGAATGGATGTATCTATTGTATAAAATACATAAAATGGAAAACATAGAATTTGTTATCAACACTTCTAAACCACAACAGACTATAATAAAAATTCGCTTTGAAACAAAATTAAGGAGGACTTTTAAAGCTTAAGAATAATATGCGCCACTGTTAGATAGAACATTAAAACACATACAAAAGAAAGAGTTGAGATAACTATTGCACATCCCAATATTTTAATTACTTTATTAATAAACCTATGTAAAGAACGACCAACAGACGGCCACTTTCCTTAGAGAATATTCATCAATTTACAACGAAACCTTTAAGCAAAATCTATGAATAAACACAACTCGAATTACAACATTTCCATAAAAGACGACTCTATATATGTAATAAAGTTCCTTTAAACATATATGAACTATTTTGTCCGAATTTGCCAGTTGCGATCAACGCAAAAACTGCATCTTATGTGCTATTTGAACTCAAACAAAAATAATATATCACTTGAATAATAATTATTAAGAATAATTTTCGAACATGTGAACATAAAACTCCACAATCATGAGACTCAAATCAACTCAATTATCTTGTTTTTTTTTGTTTGATTCGATGCCGATTGAAGTAGGATCGGGCCAGAGCCACACGATGTTTCACTTTCAGCATGGTTATCTCCACTCAACTTTCTGTTGTATAGAACGCTTGAAAGTTTATTTGTTAAAACATTTTAATTAAGTCTTGTCCCAAAGAAAATACAGTGGACCCTCGTTAAACCAAACACGGTTAAACCGAATTATCGCTTAAACCGAATAAATCCTGGGGTCCCACTCTCTATATGTTCTTTATAAATATGATCGGATAAACCGAAAATCGGTTATACCGAACTGTTTTTTGCCGGTCCCGAGGTGTTCGGTTTAACGAGGTTCTACTGTATTTATAAATGCAATGACAGTGCCACCCCTGGCAATCAGATTTCATTCTACTACATAAATCGCGATCTACTACGTTTGGTAACCATTCTATAACATATTGATCACCAACCTACGGTATAAATCTGTTGGTGTTTTTAAATCAGATCCGTTTTTCATGACTTCATAGTTCGTTATAAATCGAAATATATATCATTCGGTGATTAGCACATTTATTAACCTTTATAAACCAACTCACACATTATGCTATGTCTCGCATGAAAGATTATAAAGAAAAACCACAAGAATTGTATACTGCTTTTCCGATTTGGACTTGATAAATCTTTCTAAAACACAAAATAAAGTTTAATGCAGGACAATTAGCTATCAGTTTCGAATATATAAACTTAATAGCATATTAAAAACTTTGAATGAACTTTTAGGTCTTGGTTTTAACTCATACAGATGCACAAACGTTAAATGCATGAATATATGATGGGGCGCTCAACCTACTACATAATGAACGATTTGGTGGTGTCTGATGTGAAAACGTATATGAGTATTAATTTCGAAACAGCATTTACAAAAATATTCCTATATGGAAAGGCCGATTCAAATATATAACTACAACACATAAACCCCATGTTTGCTTTCTTTGTATGGACCACTGTAAAACCAATAAATGAAACTATGCTTTCTGATCTAAAGGTAATACATTAACCCCAATCCCTGGGAAAAGTGATCTTCCTCTTTCCTGGCAGTACGATAAGTTTGTATTCGTATTTGTTTGTTAAGAAACAAAGAAGCTGGTATACAATAAATGACCATAAAAGATGAAAGGCATCCGTAGCCGTCCATAAGTAAATACTGATGCATGGTCCCACTCGCTATCATATCCTCTTTTCATGCATGTTTCTTAAGTCTTATTTATGATCTGTCACTAATCAATCAAGAGCTATAAAATAAGTAAGTATTTCACAATGACAAGAATTTCCCTATTCTAAATACGGATGAATACACGTTGTTGTTTTTTTTGTTGAAAAGTTGGATAGCTTTATAGTAATACATGTATTTATGATGCCTTGACGTCGGATATATTTCTTATTGATAGAGCTTAGCCTAAGCTA
>LQRL01041317.1:12357-37762 GCA_001703475.1 Hydroides elegans
TATATGAAACGAAAAATGTATATAGGCATTCTCAAGAAGGTCCAAAAGAGCCTTTCAATTTTGCTTCAGGTACGCTGAAAGTCAGCCCCTGTTTACTAGGTATTCTGACTTGTTTGTAACTGATAATTGAAGAACTCAATGCAAGAATATGTTAAGTCTGAAATTGAAGTTTTGAAAAAATATACATAGTATGTTTTTACATTTTCAGGTGTCAAGTGGCCGAATGATGACCTTATTGTGACCGCATTCATTTCTTAGCATATTTTAGATATCTATTATGGATATATAATCTCTTGCAGTTTGCAATTCATTTTAGCAGGACATGTTAACACATTGTTTCACGGAGCCCTTCAATTGATCAAATTTAAGTTGACCCACTCTGTGCCGTATCAAAATAAAACACTCAATAAGTATTAAATAATTTTATTCTACTGAAAAGATGTAGCCTCAGTTATTCGCAAACAAAAATCATATTCAAATAAAACAATAGATGCACATAGTGGCATTGCATTTGCAACTGTTGAAGTAGAAGTTATAGATCAACCCTTCACTTAAATCAATAATATAAAGAAATCAACTATTTGTTTCAAAGTAATCTAAATGTTGTTCCCTATAATGTTTTAATAACCAGTTCTGCTTAAGATGTTAAATAACGTTATCATAACTTCTAATAATTATAAACTTGTTACATTGTCTGATTTTAAATTATGTAGTCTATAGACGTCATTCATTAAAAAGTAGTTGTGTTTTGTTATATAAGAACAACTGAACCTGCTCAGTTGTTTTGAATAACATATTACTTCAAATAAAATGAAATTGCCACATTGCCTGCGACGCATTAAGGTGTTTAGAAGTCTTCGAGAAAATTATAAGGTTTCTTCTTTGAACTTATCCATTCAAGTAACTTTAATTATTACGAGCCCCGTTAGTTCTTTATGACCAAAATAACAAGTCAGTGACTCAATAAAGAAAAGCTATATGTATTTGAAGAGAAAACTATGTCTTCCATCTCGGCAAGACACGCTCTAAGGATATCCGTTCGACATCAATGGAGCTAAATGACTCTATTCGGCCGTCTTAAGGACGTGTCTTGCCGAGAGGGTTTATTGCATAAACATTATTGTCCTTGCCTTAGTTTGCTGCAAAATCAAATATTCATTAAATATGTTTACAATGAACGATGCTATATTTATAAATATCATATGAAAAATCAAAACATACTTTTACAATTAATACGTATTGCCAGAATACAGAAATGAGCGCGGTCCGACAGTTTCATATGTCCTCGGCAAGTGTCGTCAGAAGCACGACTTTTTCTGGAAGTTACATCAACTAGATGTTTTTATTTGGGTTCGTGGGACTGTTTTTCGGACAATTATCTTTTTTTAAAGTATGACTATGTCTGTACGTTAAACGACATTGCTTATTCATTCCCGACAAATATGTCACGCGAAATTATTTCATGTATAACAAATTCTATAAAAGTATGTACATTGACGTCTTAACATGATATCAAGAGATAAAGCTTACAATATACGCATGCTTTTAAAGGATGAGGATTTTCTATTTTAACTTGAAGAATTAATTTTTATAATTTGATATATTTATAATATTTTGATTTAGGTTGTGAAGGGCACTGCTATCGAATAAATATATATGAAACTAATGGTCTATTTCATATAATTTGAAATATAAAAAATATCGAACTGCATTCCCTACTATAGAACTCTATATTATTATTATTGTTTTTTTTTATTGCTGGTCATTGGACATATTTGAGAACCATTTTGTTTGTCTAGTCTTAGTTTGGTCTTTAAGCGCCAAATTTTGGACTTGGTGTTGTTGAATACTAGCATTATTTGTTTTATGTATCTGTCTTCTGTTTAGTTACATAAAAAAACTATTGTTTTCTATTTCGCGCCCAAAAATAACCAAAATGACACTAAATTGGCTTATCCACTATATTAATGACATGAAACAAACAAAACACCAATCAAAAACCGCACTTAGGATGTTATTTAAACTCAGACGGGTGTTTGAAAGGCACTCTGTCTCTGACTTTGTGCATTCGTAATGTTAATATTAATGGATATATATTTTTTGCATGGTTTCTTCATTATATATTTGTAAAAATTCATTTACTTTTTTTGATAAAGCGATTGTTAATTAATATGTTAAACCTCTATTTGCGAATTTCAATTGTTTGAAACGGTTTTGCGGGATCAATTTTTTTAATCATTTTTCACTTATTTGATCAATTTAGAAAACAAACTAAGGAACAGTTTTATATTAGTTGCCGTTTTTAGCACTGTCATCTCATACGTTGTATTTTCCATAACTTCGTTTCCTGCTTGAATCATGGAATTATGACGAAAAAAACTGTCTAGATAAAGTATTACTTTCATCGTTGTTCCGAAGCAATTATGTTTCGCTTTTATTTGTTTGTTTTTTTTCTTATGCTTTGTTATTATGCGCAATTTATTTTATATATTATGCATTGCTTAAAACCAAAAACCATCGTTGAAGTCTTTGAAAAAAAAGTATAATGAATATCTTTGATTTACCGCTTCAATACATCTTTATCTATACATATACAGTAAATGTATATTTAACTTATTGTTACTATGTTTGTAACATAAGATCTGTTCATAAGTATTATACATTATTCGTAGGAAGATGAATAGTCAAATCAAACATAATAATTCAAGTATTAGCCACGTTTTAAAAGCTAGTAAAATAATGCATTACACGCTTTAAAAAATATGAATAAAAATAAATTCACATCTATATTTAAAATATTATACAACTGCAAGGACGAAAATTGTGAACCAAGATTTGTTGCCATTAACAGTTGAATTATTTTGATCATAATTAGATACACGAAAAACAATGCATTTTTATACAGATGTTCAACAAATATATCCAACGATTTTCTATAAATGTACCCCGTCTGCTCACATTTACCGTTCAACTTTGAATTCAATTCATCACGTGTTCATAATCTTTAAAATTACAAATTCCTCATATTATAAGGTTCAAAAAATGATTTAAGAACACTAAGTAACTTAATATATTAGATGGAATTGTCATTTGGGTATCTCAGTCGTATTCCCTTTACTTCGAGTTTTGTCTGCAAATAAAGCTGTATGACAAAATAGGTTCATTCTTGCTTGTTATTTTAACACATATTTCATTTCAAATCGTCTTTATCTACCATAAAAATGCATTCAAACCCACGTACAATTTAACTACCATATACTACCATGTCTTTGTCTAAAATGTCATTAAATGGCATTTAGTAACTCAATATATAAATTACGTAACATTACATGGCATTACTAATCTGGGATAATCTGCTTCAAGATTTCCTGTTAGTGCAGTTTCAGGAACAAGAATATATAATTCTTGCTTGTATTATGATACATATGTTTTACATTAGCCAATTGCAAAATGACTATTCTATCATATATAACCTTGTCTTTGTATAACTTTCCCTCTAAAAACTATTTTGGCAACGCTCTTTCTAATTGTTTGAAGAATATGTCGATCTCGTTTGGCTCGTTGTCTTTAGGCCATTTCAGAACGGTGGAGCATTCCAAGAATTGCTGCAACTAACGCGGCATTCCATATCGTAGGTGTTCTATAGGCCTGTGTATTATCGGAACAAAAGCGGAACCGTCTTTGAGCATTTGCTTAAAAATACTCAGTTGAAAATTATCACACTTTTGATAGTTCATCCAATCAGGGCTGATGATGACGATGTGGTACCTGCTATTGTTGATTGCTTCGTAATATCCGTTAGATATGTCTGGATAACAACAAATAATATATACATTATTATCTTAGCAAATGTTGATACGTTTTCGCAATATGATTTGTTTTTGCTTCGTATTTACGTTATATTATATATGATCAAGTATATGCAATTATATATTCAAATATAATGATGTTACATATCTTGGATTTTGTTGCGATTATTTGTATCATGTATATTAGGTTATAATTAGTACATGACTCATTAACATACTTCCGCCAGGTAGCATATATCTTGCCACAAGGAAAACTGTGTATCCGGCGTTTTCCAGATAGGGAAGAAGCTTATCTAACGCAAACTCTCGGTCATCATTGCTGTGATACCAAAAGTGCAAGAAGACATAGCACGTCTTTTGCCCTGAATGAAATGAAAGTATACAAATGATAAGAGATATATAACATTTTAGTAATCAATACGATCCTTTTTTAGTGTAATATTTGGTGGGGCCCTTACATCTTATTAGCGAAATCGTTAATGCATACTTGCATTAACTTGTTATGAACACTTATAATAAGGTTTAAGTATATTAATTAAAGTCGAGATGTTATTGGATAAATCTTTACAAAGATATGGAATCTACATATGCATACACATATGTCATTTAAGCTGCAAAAATGTAGTATTCAACATTAATTTAGCTATTGATACCAATTTATATAACATGAGCTTGTAAAAATGCATAATTGTGTACAAATAAACTTGGTATTCTTTGTATGTGCTTTCTGTTTATAATTTTCGTTCTAGTATCTAGAATCCAAAAATTGAACCTAAAAATTAAGATAACATTTATACCCAATAAATAACACAAATGACATACATACCATTTCTAACGTCTTCAGACTGGGTCAGCAACTGAGAAAAACGAACAAAACATCAAATTCAAATGATATAATTATAGATTTTTGTTGCATTTAGCACAAATGATTATTTATGATATAAACACATATGCAAGATTTTTTTGTATGTTTTACTTGTATTCTTACTCTTATGATTAGTGACGTTTTTGTGGTAACAGCATGTACATATTTTTAAGTATATGTATTGTTTATTTGTATATCATGTATTAGTAGTTTTTTTCACATTCTAAACACTGTTTTAATCTACAAACAATTGATCAAAATTGATTAAAAAACCCTTTTCATATGTTAAAGTGATTAAAATGAGGGACACTGTGTAGAAAGAAATATAGACTTTCCATCGTGTTTGTAATTTTACTGACATATTGTTACATCATAGGTGGAAAACACATGCTAAATTTAAACTTACAATATCAAAATCTTGATGTGCCTCTATCAGTTTTCGACAATCACTATCCTGATCTGTGTACTGCCAAAGGGTTTTCCCATAAACATCTCTTTTACTTATGTCTACGCTAGGCTCCGAAATGACCATTTTCAATACTCTTGTGAAATTTCCAATTGCTGCTAAATGAATTGGTGTTCTTTTGTCATTGTCCTCGGCATTGACCATTGCGTTGTTTTGGAGTAGGGCGTAAGTGCAATCGTCTTGACCATATATAACAGCTAAGTGCAAAGGTCGTTGATTTGCATTATTTGGTGTTTCAATCATTTGACTGGAATGCGTTGATGTTAAGCAAATTTTAAGCATATCTACATCTCCATCGACAACCGCAGAGTGCAATAATGTGTTTCCTGTATGGTCGAGCTTGCTAAACATAGTCGGAAACAAATCACACAAAATACGCAGTTTTGAAATTCTGTCAACTTTTGTTTTGAGGGTAATATCAAAAAGTAAATTTGCAAATGGTGTCTCCAAGAATTCTCCTTTTGTTCGTAAAATACTTTGCAAAGATTTAGCAGATCAATTGAAACAAATCATCTTCAAACAATTAATTGTTGGACATAGATCATATGGGATTTTGCCCGAAGCATTTGTAGTGTTTCGAATATAATTAGGTGACATCTCTATTTCGTGCAATATATCTACAAAATCCTGTTCTGCTACAATATGAGCAGCTGTATTGCCTTTTGTGTCTTTTGAATTTATTTCCAATGCTGGAAATTGTACAAGTATTTTAACTGACTCAATGTTATTGTTTTCAGCTGCAATATGAAATGCAGTTTGCTGGCCATATGTCCTATGGTTTAATGTTCCTTCTTTGGCCAGGTATTCGAGTACATGAACATTGTTATATTTGGCAGCAATATGAATTTGTAGAAATCCGTTCTCATCATATTTTGTCAATAAGGAACAGTCTTAAAAAATATATAAATAACAATTAATAAACAATTGTATTTCATATATTATACAACTGCAAGGACGAAAATTGTGAACCAAGATTTTTGCCATTAAAAATTGAATTATTTTGATCCTAATTAGATAAACGAAAAACAATGTATTTTATACAGGTGTTCAAATGAATATATCCCACGAATTTCTATAAATGTATCCCATGTGCTCACATTTACCGTTCAACTTAGAATTCAATTGATTACGTGTTCATAATCTTTGAAATGGCAAATACCTCATATTATAACGTTCAAAAAATTATTTAAAACATTTAGTAACTAAATATATCATGTGACATAGTCATGAGTTATTTTAGTCGTATTACATATTCTTCGATTTTTGTCGCATGACCAAATATGTGCATACTTGCTTGTTTTTGTTAACACATATTTCATTTCAAATCGTCTTTATGTACCATGCATAAAGACGATTAAATGATGAAATGCATTCAAATCCACATACAATTTAACTACCATCTACCACCATGTCTTTGTCTAAAATGTCATTAAATGACATTTAGAAACTCAATATATAAATTATGTAACATAACATGGCATTACTAATTTGGGATAATCTGCTTCAAGATTTCCTGTTAGTGCAGTTTCAGGAACAAGAATAGATAATTCTTGCTTGTATTATGATACATATGTTTTACATTAACAAATTGCAAAATGACTATTCTATCATATATAACCTTGTCTTTGAATAACTTTCCTTCTAAAAACTATTTTGGCAACTCTCTTTCTAATTGTTTGAAGAATAGGTCGATCTCGTTTGGCTCGTCGTCTTGAGGCCATTCCATTCCCGGTTAAGGATTCCAAGTATTGCTGCAACCAACGCGGTATCCCATATCCTAGGTGTTCTATAGGCCTTATTATAATCGAAATTATATAGAAATTATCTTCTTTCATGTGCTTTATGATACCAATTTTAATTCTATCAAACCCATCAAAGCTTATGCTAATGGGGCTGATGATGTCAATGTGGTACCTGCTATCTCTGATTGATTCGTAATATCCGTTAGGCATGCCTGGAATACAACAAGTTATATACACAATTATTATTTAAGCAATCTTTGTTGCGTTTTTGTAATATGATTGGTGGTTTGCTTCGTGTTCATGTTATATTATATCAGATCAAGTATGTGCAATTATATAATCAAATATATTGATGTTACAGATCTTTGATTTCGTTGCTATAAATTCTATTATTTATTTTATGTGAAAATAAAAACCCTGAATCATCAACATACTTCCGCGAACTCGCAAATCTCTTTCTTTAAGGAAAACTGTATATCCGGAGTTTTCGAGATAGGGAAGAAGCTTATCTAACACAAACTTTCGGTCATCATGGCTGTGTATTATGCAACACTGCAGGAAGACATTGTACGTTTTTTGCCCTGAATGACATGAAAGCATAAAAATGATAAGAGAAATATAATTTTTTGTTATTATTACGGTCCTTTTTAGTGTAATTTGTGGTGGGCTCCTAACATGTTATTAGCGAAATCGTTAATGCATACTTGCATTAACTTGTTATGAACACTTATAATAAGGTTTAAGTATATTAATTAAAGTCGAAATGTTATTAGATCAATCTTTAAAAAAATATGGATTCTACATATGCATACGCATATGTCATTTAAGCTGAAAATGTGATCAAACTATAAATCTAAATGAATTATTTCAACATTAATTTAGCTATTGATACCAATTTATATAACATGAGCTTGTAGGAATGCATAATTGTGTGCAATTAGACTTGGTATTCTTTGTATGTGCTTTCTGTTTATAATTTTCGTTCTAGTATCTAGAATCTAAAAATTGAACCTAAAAATTGAGATAACAATTATACCCAATAAATAACACAAATGACATACATACCATTTCTAACGTCTTCAGACTGGGTCAGCAACTGAGAAAAACGAACAAAACATCAAATTTAAATGATATAATTAAAGATTGTTGTTGCATTTAGCACAAATGATTATTTATGATATAACCACATATGCAAGATTGTTTTGTATGTTTGACTTGTATTCTTACTCTTATGATAAGTAACGTTTTTGTGGTAACAGCATGCTCAGATTTTTAAGTATATGTATTGTTTATTTGTATATTATGTATTAGTAGTTTTTTTTTACATTCCAAACACTGATTTAATCTACAACCAATTGATCAAAATGAATTTAAAAACCCTTTTCATATACAGTGTTTGCTACATGTTAAAGTGATTAAAATGAGGGACACTGTGTAGAAAGAAATATCGATTTCCCATCGTGTTTGTAATTTTACAGACATATTGTTACATCATTGGTTGAAAACACATGCTAAATTTGAACTTACAATATCAAAACCTTGATGTGCCTCTATCAGTTTTCGACAATCACTATTCTGATCTGTGTACTGCCAAAGGGTTTTCCCATAAACGTCTCTTTTACTTATGTCTACGCTAGGCTCCGACATGACCATTTTTAATACACCTGTAAATTTTTGCATTGCTGCTAAATGAATTGGTGTTCTTTTGTCATTGTCCTCGGCATTGACCGATGCGTTGTTTTGGAGTAGGATGTAAGTGCAATTGTCTTGACCATATATTGCAGCTAAGTGCAAAGGGGTTTGATTCGCATTATTTGGTGTTTCAATCATTTGATTGGAATGCGTTGATGTTAAGCAAATTTTAAGCATATCTACATCTCCATCAACAACCGCTGAGTGCAATAATGTGTTACCTGCGTTGTCGACATTGCACAAAATAGTCGGAAACAAATCCGACACAATACGTAGTTTTGGAATTCTTTTGTTTTGAGGACAATATCAAAAAGTACATTTGCAAATGGTTTTTCCAAGAACTCTCCTTTTCCTCGTAATATACTTTGCATAGATTTAGCAGATCCATTGAAACAAAGCATCTTCAAACAATTAATTGTTGGACATAGGTCATATGGAATTTTACCCAAAGCATTTGTAATGTTTCGAATATAATAAGGTGATTTCTCAATTTCGTGCAAAATGTCAACAAAGTCATTTCTAGCGGCGATATGAGCAGCTGTATTGTCTTTTATGGTTTTGGAATTTATTTCTAATGCTTGAAATTGTAACAGTATTTTAACTGACTCAATATGTTCGTTTTCGGCTGCAATATGAAATGCAGTTTGCTGGCCAGATGCCCTATGGTTTAATGTTCCTTCTTAGGCCAGGTATTCTAGTACATGAACATTGTTATATTTGGCAGCAATATGAATTGGAAAAAATCCGTTCTCATCATGTTTTGTCAATAAAGTCCTGTCTTTTGATAAGATTAATTGTGCCTTTTCCTTTGCACAAGCTTTTGATTTTGCGCACACATGTAATATTGACTCTCCTGAAGGTTCTGGCAATTTATCTTTTAAGACATTTGCTAAATTTTGAGGAGTATCTTCGTAAACAGCTTGTACTATTCGGCTAGATGGTGTCATTATATCATCAGCGGTCTTGTGGTGAAGGTTGAGAGCACCTATGTCACACCAAGGTATATATTTTAGCCTCTGTATTATTTCGTAGTGCCCCTTCATCGATGCAAAATGCAAAGGTGTGTTATCCTCAGAGTCCCGTGCATTGATATTAATGAACATGTCAGTTAACAAAAGATCTACATTCTCCGAAAAGCCACTAAAAGCTGCAATATGAAGTGGAGTCATGTCTCTGAAGCCAGTTGCATTAAGATATACACATATGTCCTGCGTTAGTAAATATTCCAATATACGTTTGTCCTTATTCCTAGCAGCAATATGTAGAGGTAAATTCCGTGCCATATTCCTATGACGGAGGAGCTTTTTATCCTTTGAAACAAGATATTTTACCTTTTGTAAGCCATCAACACTACTAGAGCAACATATATGTAGCACATTGTTTTGTTTCCTGTCAAGAAATTCGATTGAATCATCACATTCCATAATATTTTCAAACTCAGTTATGGTTTTGAACATAGCAAAGTCGTTCATATGATTATGTAGCTCTTCCAATGGCGTATTTCCTTGTTTATTTCTACTATTTTCATTGCATCTTTCGTCTTCACGCAATAAAGTAAAAGCCTTAAGGTGTTGTTGCATAGCTGCATGATGTAAAGGTGTATTTCTGTTAATATCAATCGCATCCAATTTGATATTTTCTTGTCGAAGGAAGATGCGAATATGTTCGTACATTCCATAATATGCACAAACATGTAGCGGAGTTTGCTTATTGCTTGATACAATGTTGACGTCTACTTCATTTGTTTTAAGCAGTTCAATAATCAATCCTGTGTCTCTATTGAGAGATGCGATGTGCAACGGAGATAAACCACTTTTGTTTTGTTTATTTATCAAGGTGTGATCACGCTCAATCACAGTTCTTGCTTTTTGACTTGGACTTATGTCACTTTTACATATCCAATGTAGCAATGTGTCACCAGTTTTGTATTTTTTATCCACATTTCGTATGTAGTCTAACAGCTGCACAAGTGTGTATTCGTCAGCATATAGACACACATGTTGGGTCAAAACTGTCATCAACTGACATGTTTCTTCAGAAAGCTGCTCACAAAATGAAACAAGTGTAGATACGCTGCAGGTACGCATCTGTAGCTGCAATAGCATCCAGCTAGACAGAAACATAGACTGTCCCTCTTCCATATTGCTTGATATTGATCTGCAAAAGAATAAAAACTCAAAATTGATTTAGTTACATGATATACTTAATACAACCTGAGAGCAATACCCTGCCGTGTATCGTGTATAAATATTATCCAATAATTGTATTATTTATTTATCAAAAAGATAAAAAATATAGTCACCTCGTATTTGACTCGCTATCAATGTGTTTCTAGCAATGAAACACTATGTACACAGAGTTGTCCTGTTAACATATTGACCGTTATCTAAACTCATAATAAAAAAAATGAATACGATACAAACTATCGAATCACAACTCTTATGGTTCAGGAGGAACCCGAAATAGTTAAATTTAAGATTTCAGCTCACAGCAAAAAAAATTAACACTCATTTTCAATTAGTTATGTTTTGATTCAAAGTTTATTATTTTCAAAGTGTGTATTTTAAAAAATGATACACAAACTGTGTCAGTCTATCTGGATGAAGCAAACTTCATCCGACTTTAACTGTTATATTCTATCAGCATTGTTTTTTTTAAATTTATGTTGAATTTACAACACATTTATACTTCATTGATATTTACATCCCGGATTCATATTGTTTATGATTATTATTATTTATTGCATGGTTGAACCATTTAACAGGGCATAACCACCCGGTCATTATCTTTTGTGATAATGCCCGGGTGCGTAGTAATTGTATAATTTTTGTTAAAAAATAAAGATGGCTTTTTCATTTCAATAAAATAAAAATTGCCCCAGTCAGGAATTGAACCCTGACCGCCCAGGTGCCGCTTTGGCGCATGTTGCATATGGGCGCATTCTCTATTAGCATATTCACGAGTACGTTATGACAACTGTCTTGGTTGTAGGACACAAACGCGCGGTCACTCAGTACTCGTGAACTTGACCTAGTATTGCAATTGTGACGTCAAAATTCAAATTCTGCGTAATGAAATTTTGTTTCCTGCAGTTACTGAATTCGTTACTGAAAAGAATGTGACAGGATAACACACATGTTTATGAAAATAGAATAAATAAGTTTATATATTTGTATTTTAACATAAAAAGTTAATAAACCGAACGCTAATAAAAGTATAAGCATGTTCCTAGCCTGGAATCAGACCAGCATTTGAAAAGGGACTGAAATATGCTTGATATTTAACATAAAAGGAAAAAAACTTCAGGATTTGTGATGAAATATAAGCATTAAAATGATGATGTGAAAAAATTAAGTTAATATTGATGAAGCATTAATGGATAGAATCGACGAAATGCCAAGTTTAAAGCAGATGTATGGAGTGATTAACGACATGGAAAATTGTGAATATAATGCATTTAAAGGGGCGAAGAAATCGAAAGTGTCTATAACAAAATACGACCAAACTGAAAGAATATGTCCAAGGACTCTTTTGAATAACGTCAAGTGACTTCGGAAGTATTCTTATACCTTCATAAACCGACAGAGCAGTTTCGAAAACACTATCCAAAAAGGTAGGGAGATTGTTTCGAAAATAGCCGTTTTACGCAACGTTACGTAAAGTTACGCAAACGTTACGCAAATATAGTTCACGCTGCAAACTCGGAAAAAATGTTCGAAAAATGCGGAAATACATGCAATAAAAGGAACAAAAACCTCAGGATCCTAATCAAAATGGTTATTGGCCCTCGGGATAGGAAAAAGTAATGCCCGCGCCCTTCGGGCTTGGGCATTACTTTTCCCTATCCCTCGGGCCAATAACCATTTTGATTAGGACCCTTCGGTTATTATTCCATATATAATATTATCCAAGTCGGTAATGATTGAATCCGTAATGTGTTCTTAATTGTCAAATAAGTTGTGTTTATAATAAGTAAGATGCCTCATACACATGTACTATGTAAATAAAGCATGAAGAGTGTCACTTTTCAAATCTGATAAAGACTGCAGCCTATTTAGCCTTGGTAGACGTGTGTTGCGTTTAAAATAGGTCATGTAAACATACTGTTAAATAAGATAGCTGATTCGCACAAACTGGAATGATTATCAAGCATAAAAAGGTATCGATAATATAAAATTATTTGAGAAATAGAACTTCAAATGAACATAAAATTATGTTTTTTTTCTTAAAATAGTATAGTTTCAACGACCAAATTTGCTATATCATAACACCTTTATTAGTCGGTGTGATGTAAGAGAAAATAAGACAAACATATATTTTGAAGGCTGGTTTTACCAAAAAGTTTTTATTCAAATTTGATGTATGAGACAATTAATACTTAGCGCTTAATTTATAGTAAATGGTTTGATTTGAGAAAATGAATACCAATCGGCATTGTTATGGAGAATAAGGGCGTTAATGTAACGTATTCTTATGAATAAAAAGTTGTTTTCTTTTTTCTTAAAAAAAAGAAATTTAATGTCAGCATATCAAATGCATATCAGGTTTATAGCTTAATGCATCTTCTCTATCTTACAAACAAAACATTAAAGCTGCTCAAAACTATCTTATATTCAAGATAATTATTAATTAGTCTAATTACCTCTTATTCGTGCACATATCCATAGTTTTTTTCTCATGGCAGGTGGCAAATAAATGTTGCAAACAAATCAAAGATGATTCTTCCTTTTTGAGTATAATATTATCACAAATGTTATAACGATATATATATTACATAATCTTATGTAAAACAAATGCATCACACTATTTTAAAACGTTTTCCAGGAATGACAAATCTAACCTTCACAACAGTGCATTAAAATGCAACAACTGAATTGTGTTATTTCCTATAAGATGAACTATATAGGTCGTGCTTGGTTATAACTGTAGATGCGTGTTATGCTTCAAGTATGAACAATCACCAGCCCGATCTATTGAACGTGTTGAATGCAATATCTGAATAAGTCCCAGTGAACAGAAAGTAGACCACTTACTATAAATAACTCGCCTCTCCCGATTCCGTTCTCTAACAGGCTGAATATAGGCTTAGTCGTGCTTTGTAATATAGCTATGTACATGTTTTGCATACAAAAGATCAGCAGCCTGATCAATAAAATGTGTTATATGCAATGTAGGGTTTAAGTCCTAGTGAATGATGGGCTTTTGGTAAGCATAAATATTGACTGCCTCGGATTGGATCGGTTAATGTATTTATATTAATTGATAAAATACAAATAATATCATAAGAGTAAAAGCATTAGTTTATTTATGCAAATTATTGTTTTTCTAAGGATCACAAAATACATTATAAAGTATCTAATAGTTTATATGTATTAATGTCACATGAATCAATAGGTGAACCTATGATTTTAAAATAAATCTATAATTCATTTACACACCGATAACATAGCAACTGAAACTCAAAACTAATGTATAACAATACCAAGTTACCTTTGAATAAAAAAAGAATATAATGTATTGATATTTGCATAGCAGCAGCAATAGACATAATTCAAATAAATCAATGCACATATTGCGTCATTAATTATGCGAGTGACATTTTGCAGTATGAACAACAAGCGCAAAGGACAGTGATATGGCAATGTAATGCTTTTAAATATTAGTTAGTATTGTACAAAGAACACTAATGCGCGTGTGAGATCGAGTAACACCGATTTTATTTTTGCGATTGGAAAAACATTTAATACTGCTTCATGATGATGAATACTAAACTTGAAGTATCTTACGTTGCTGCAATTACACCCGAAATTGCAAGATTCTACCTCTTTCCTCAATAAACACAATGTTTGGATTGGAGCCGATGTCGAGTCTGAAAACGGTTAAGTCCACCATGTAAAGTGAATGGGAGACTTAGCTGTTTTTAGCCTCGAAATCGGCTGCGATTCCTAATTTAGTTGCATTTTGCAACTGTTGGCATTAAATGACTTGTGTATTGTTGTAGTTTATATAATGTAGCTAAAACTTTTTCTTTTAATACATGTATAAAGTATTAAGAAAACAATTATAATGAAACATTGATTTAATCAAGGGTTCAATATAGCATATAATGCTAATTCAGAATTTCTAGTCATTCTTTTTTCGAAATATACATATTTTAGAGCCGGAAAATAGTAATATATATAAAGTGTGCGTTGTTATGATTATAACTATATTCGAAAATCATTCAAGCACAAAAAGAGTGTCAACAACGTATTTCCAACTGAAGTCACAGCCGTCATCAGTGTCACATGACCTTTTACTAACGCATCAAGCTGTCGTTCAAATGAGGGCCAGTATGTAAGTTTTTTGACGTTCATATTATGAGCATACGTCGAATTTATGTCTGACTTTTTCTATACGTAGCGAGGACGTTCTTTGTACAAAACCACATGTAAAGGCATTTTTAAGTAGGTTCAAATCAGCCCCTCAACGTTGCTCAACATTTTGCAAATCGGTTTTTTTCTGGGTCAGGTACGCTGATATTATGATGTCAAGAAACAGCTGAGTAGTTCTGCTCAAAACTGCCCCTTGGTGCTGTGGAACTGCACCCGTGGTACAATAGCTTGTATGTGAGTCCGAATAGAACTCTGTTTTATTCAACCTGCTTTATTATTTCCAATATCTTCGCTTGTTGTTATCACCAATCCGTATCAGACGAACACTGAATCTCGACTCTTATTTATACTATTTTACATACATTCTAGAACATTCAATAAACTTATGGAACAAAAAGAACATTCTATAACGTTCCAATTATTCGAGACTGATGCATTACATGATTCGATACTATTCCAGAAAGTTCCATTCTAATCTAGAAGATAGTCCAGAACCTTTAATAACATTCTAGCACGTGCATGAACATAATCTAGAAACATTTTTACATTTACATTAAATTGCTGTGGTCTACTAAGTACAGATAAACAACAATGAACGTTATAATACTCATGTAGAATATATAGAAGAATTTGATGAATATATTCAAATATCAATGTTACAAAACATATCTGGCTTTCAACTACAACCTTAGGAATTGTTAGTAAAAGATTTTTTTCATATGTCTGAGGAAATATTTTTTTACACTTATATAAAATTTAAATTTTGAAGAAAAACTCTTTATGCGGCCCGAATACATGCCCTATCATCTAATATTTCTGATCACGAATGATGGGAATTTGATATGAGTGACGCTTTACGATACGGCATGTGTGTGTCATTAACAAAAGAAAGCAACAAAACAACAACAATAATTATTTGTTTCCAAGTTTATTAAAAGACAACGGGTATCAATCATATAGTAGAAATAGATTATTTTAACGCTTTTGCTTGATTTTTAAAAACCCTATAGAGGTCAATTATTGATTAATGCGCTTAAAATGCTACATTAACGTTATATCTTTTATTTTACGTATAATCCAACTTATACATTTTGATTTTTCCTTTATTTGTGATATGTGCCTGATTGATGGTATATAAAATGATTCCCTTAAAATTTAATGAAGAATGTATGGGGAAGTCTGAGCGTTTGATATCAATCACGAGTATTTTTTTGAGGATAATGGTACTATGAATTATTTGTGATATGTGTCTGATTGATGATATATAAAACGATTTCCTTAAATTCCTTAAATAAGGCATGTATCGGAAACCTGGGCGTTTGATACTAATCACGAGTATATTTTTTTAAATGTTGGTACTATGAATTTTAAATTCAAGCTTAAAACCATATACCAATACCTATTGATAATATTGAGGATAAATCACTTTTCCACACACAAAACACATTCCGTAGAAATAACATTTATAAGAGATTAAAGCAACTTCAAATGTAGGGACTATATAAAAAATATAATTGAAGAATTTCTTCCTATGTAGCTAGACCCTATTTTCCAAGCATATGATAGAGTATTTGAAAAGTTTGTTTGCGGGAGTATATAGAAATTAATGACGTTTTGGGTTGTGAGAAGAATCTATTTGTTTTACCCTCGATATTATTAAATGATATGTGTAACCTTCCGCTAAGTGGTATTTGCACGTTTTCATGAAACGAAATGTTAAGATTCTTCAATCGTAAAAAAATACATGTAGAACCTACACGATTTATAGAGTGAAAGTGCCAATATTTGATACGTGTTTATTAATAAATTTAAGAATATTAACGTTTCTGGAACCAAGTTATACATTACAAAACCAAAAATTGTTTAATCAACTTTAAAAATGTTTGTTTTCACCTCATATCATGCAAAACGTGTAAAGCGCATGTCTGGGTAATATTGACAGCAACGTGAAAGTGGTCGTTTGTAGGATTAACCGAATTCATGAATTCTCGAAATTGTCCAAGTCTCGGGTAATTATTCTTAATGAACATTACTTTCAACATTTCCTTCAGTATACTACTTTTTGCCATAGATTGCAAATGATGAATAAAATAGTGTTGACCGGTTTTGAAAATAAAGAAATAGTTTACTAAAATGCAATAATCACACACATTATGCCTTGCAACACTATAATGCACTCAATCATTTTTTTGTATAAATTAAATTCTATTGAAAAAACATGTAGCCTAAAATTGTCGGCAAACAACAATCATGTTAAACCATACAGCATTTTCTAACAAATCACATATTTCTCGCATTACTTTTTTATTCTTTATTCTTTATTGAAACTGTAAACGCATTATTTTTTCTTGATGTTTGCCACATATGTCCATAACTTTTGTTTAATTTTTCGATTTTTTTTTATCAACACTCAATGAACAAAAGGCATGTTATTTTGCCATATTACTTTATACATATATTCTATCGCCTTCAATGGTTCTATCTAGCTTGTTAAACATCACGAACAATACAATTCGTGTGGGGGTAACCTCGACATTGAATATGCATAAGGAATCTCTACAATATTTTCATTTACATCTTGGAAAATGGTATATTCATAAAACTTGCTTTACATATATGTTAACAAATTTTGAAAATATCATATTGAGTATTTGATTATGGATACATTTCACGATGGTATTCAGCTTGGTATGTTTAATATCGGGTGAGGCATGATCTTTTGGATAAGGTGTGGATCTAACCAACAGTATGTCCAATTTGACATACATTCGTCGCTTGCTATTTGTTTAATGGCTAAATATAGATGCTTGTAGTAGACTTAGCTTGTCAATCAATGTCACGTTGCTAGATGACGCTTTATATGTAAAATACGGATCCAAAAAAGGCCTATTCAATGCGTGTTGATCGAAATCGATCTGTATATAGAGAGCAATTATGATGCGGATAGTAACATGTAGTTTGTTATATAATATTTAAATTTCATAGTCGCAACCTATTTAAATGCAATTTTTCCCATGCTCTAGATCGATTATGATAATAAAAATCACACCACTAGATTCTAAATTTCCATCATGTTATATGTTTTTCATGATTTTGATATTAAGCAAGGATGATTCATTCGAAATTAACATGTTGTGTTGGCAACGTTTTTTACGAGGTCCCAAGCATTGTACATGGAAATCAAAATTTGAAAGACTATCATAAAGGACAAGTTATGCCGCCCGCGGACCCGTTTATTGATGCGATCCAAAAATTCACAGCTTGTCAATTTAAATAGTTGACATACAGATTCAATTAAACAAATATGAAGATAATTTCTAATTGGATTGTTGTTCTGTTCATATGCGAAAATGAACCTAAACCGGAAGCTAAAAGTGTTATTGGTCAAACTCGATGATGTTCGATATACATGCCAAACATATCCGCAAAATCTATGGCGGGAAAGGGATTATGCCCAAATATATAATAACAAACATCTTAAAATAAATGTTCTTTGATTGGTTTCTATATATCAGGATATCATTATGAACATTACGTATACGTATATCTTCAAAATATTAGGTTACGATTTGATACTTTTTTCGTTCGTTAACCAGGTTTTAGCTTTCATGCTAGCATATTGGTGCATCGACTGTTTGTTTGCAAAACGGTCCCTAAGATGTCCATGAATAAATACACCTATGCATTATTTGCACTGGTGAATGTTTGATTTTATTCGACGATGGGTCATTCATGTTACCCTATCAAATTTGTTTTTGTATTTTTTGGCATTTTATTGGTTCTCATGATTTGCTATTACAAACTTTGAAGATCCCTCTACAGATTTGCCTTTGTACCTATATTATCGACTGATATTTTGAATACATGTATGAAACATCAAATTAAGATATTATTGTGCTAATAATATTATATGTGGCACTTTTATTGAACATAATGATGTATTGTGATATCAATTCAAGCACAAAATGTATTTTTATTCATTCATTGGCTTTATTTGTTATGGCATCTCAAGTACAATAATAGCAATTTAAAGCTTTATAATTATGCATCGACAATAAAGGCACATATTTGTATTTTATGTGCAACTCTAGAAGTAGTACAAGTAGTTATTGATCAACCCTTCGTTTAAATCAATACTCTACGGGGTTAAAATATATTAGGTTTTCATTTTATTTACAATGACAGTTATGTTTCAAAGTAATCAAAATGTGATTCCCTTTAATTACCAACTCTGCTTTCTTAAGGTGTTTTGAATAATGCTATCATAACTTCTAATTATTATAGAACTTGTTAATGTAGCTTGTTACATTGCCTGATTTCAAATCATCTAGTCTTGAGACGTCATTCATTAGATAATTAGTTGTGTGCTTTGTTATATAAGAACAAATCAACCTACTCAATTGTTTTGAATAGCATAATACTTCTAATAAATTGAAATTGCCGCATTGCCTGTTTCGTTATTGAAGTCTTTAGAAGGCATCCATTAATTTGTTGGTGTCTTTGTTACATAAAAACAAATCAACCTACTCAGTTGTTTCGAATAGCATAATACTTCCAATAAATTGAAATTGCCACATTGCCTGTTTCCTTATTGAAGTCATACATTAGAAGGCATCCATTAATTAGAAGGCATCCATTAATTTGTTGGTGTCTTTGTTACATAAAAACAAATCAACCTGCTCAGTTGCTTATATTAAAATGGAATTGTCACATTGCCTGTTAAGGCATTGAAGTATTTAAACATCTTCCAGAATATCTTTAGTTTTCTTCTTCGAAATATAAGTTTACATTATATTCATGTTTCTGTAACATGATACAAACCCAGCAAGTTTTTTATTACTACATACTCTATGGCTAAAAAAAATATGTTTGCAGTGAACAAAGTTATCCTTATAAAAATGATACATAAAGCATACTTTTCTAATGAATACATATTTTCAAAATACATTATTCCTTGCGCTTCGAACATATCAAGTCACAAGTTCATTCAGTCACGGCGAGGGTCGACAGAAAAACACTATGTGTTTGGACGTGACATCGAAACGACTTTCTTATTTGGGCTCATAGAAATGTTTTCCAGACAAACGTCTTTGTTACATTTGACTATGTCTAGACGTTACAACGACGTTGTTTTTCATCCCAAACGAATACGTTCACCTAAAATGATAATGAATATATATCAAACAATTTACTTTGTCATCTGACCGAATCAATTGCAAATGTATGTGCTGTAAGTTAGAATGTTGAATATCTGACCCTACTTCTATTTCAAATATATAAAATATATCATTAAAAACATGTTATTCCTCATCAGCACTATTTGTTTTTGTTCAAATGCAATCATTAAGGTCTTACTTCCTTTAATTACTTCATATCAATTGTCACTTTGCCTGACTTTTTGTTTTGTCTTAAGAAGGATTTTAGAGCATATCTAATCTGTCATATATCACACGGTTTTGTTTTTAGAGATAATGTGTTTCGATTGTGTTATTTGAAACGCATAATGTGTCTGTATTATATGATGAACCCAGTAAGTACTTAGCGATTATTTGCTGTTTAGTTGAGTACAAACAAATCATATGAAATTTATGTGGATAGAATACTATTTTATTATAAGTTGCTATGATAAATTTTACCTACTTTTGCTCACAACTCATGTTGCTGTTATTAAAGCATATTTTCCCAGTGACAAATACAATCACACAACAAATTCTTTAACAAATCACACAATTTCAGTTCTTATTATACTATTATCAAAGAAAATGATTAAATGTATTAGAATAATAAGCGAAACCATGACTGGATCTCAACTTAAATAAAAACTCTATTAAGACTCTCCTTATAATGGTTATGAACATTATATATTATATTGGTCATTTGTATTGTAACGATCATTATTTCAGTGTCTCCAATTATTACCTATTTACCTGACTAGGTGGGCTTTATTATGATGATGGACTGATGAATGGTAACACACGTCAAAGTTTTCCTCAAAATAGGAAACAATACACTAACAAGCTTTTTCTGAACTCGTCTATATATACTTAAACGCTGATCCGAAATTGACAAAACAAGTAAGTTTAATGTAAAGGTAAAGCAACATTATTTGGTCAACGTGTTTACATAGGTTATTAGGTTTTTTGATAAAGTCAAAATAATATCTAATCAGCATTTTACATTATAGATGGTTGGGTTCCCCCATGTTACCAAACACCAATAACGTCATAAATTACTATATAGCCGCCCTTGTCAACGTCTAAACAGATACGAATTAGTTAGGAAGCCGTTTACGGTAAGTGTTTTTTTCACATTTAAACGAGTAAGACTTTCTAAACGTAAAATACTGTTTGAACACATATTGTTTTAAAACATTGAACACATTGTATGAACAAATTACACATTTTGAAGATTTCATATTTATAATATAAAATAATTTAGGCGACTGTTTTATAAAGCTACAAATTTCAACGATTGAAGAAACGTTGAAATAATTTTGCATTTACGAAATGCAATTTTGAAATTTACGAAAATCATCTACTGTGCATTCATTTTGCTTAGGATAAAGCTATCGTTTTTCTTTATTCGTTAAATGTTGTATTCAAATACATCTCGTCATTTTTATCTAAATAATTTGATAGTTTTTAAAAAAGGATTCTAAACTTAAGCTTTTCAACAGGACATCATATACTGTGATTGATTTAAATATGGTTTGAAACAACATATATCTCATTGTATTTTTGTTCCTTTTCGAATCATTTCTAAGATACAAATTTAAAGTTTGCATTCCAACAGTATATAATATACTATAATTTATTACAATATGGTTTTACACAGCATATATCTCATTTCAATAACTGTATTTTTTTCTTTTTCAAATAGTTTCTAAGATACGAATTTAAACGTTTGCATTCTATCAATATAAATACTCGACAACAAAAGAAGTTTCCGGTCATTTCATGTACATATTTGTTTCATTATATCAGAAGTGGAACCAATTAAAACACGTTGGTTAGTTTTAGGTATGTTAAGTTTAGATGATCTCGCAAACATAGCAATCTGGAATCCGTTTGATGATTATCTCGCTCATAAAATCAATACGACATGCGTCGCAGCGAATATCGTCAAATGTAGGAAAAACGTGTTTTTGACGCTTTACTACTAAACAGTCTTAATTTCATTACACAATAAAAGCGGTAAGATATTTAGATAGAGAACGAGGCTCTTAAGTATGTTAACTCGGTAAGTTTTAAAAGGGATAATTTAACCCGGTTATATTGACGAAAACTATAATTGTCAATATTGTCAGCAAGGGTGTACGGAATAGAAGAAATATTCCAAAAGGTCGTTGTTGTTCTCGTTTGCAATATATACTACATCGCGAAATGCATAGAAAATACGCTCGGTGTGTGCGCGGTTTCGCGCAAACAATCGATTATAAAATGATTACGCTTTAAATAGGTAAGGACACTGTAATCTAGAGTAATCTAAAGTTATAACTATCGGTATAACAGTCATTTGAGGCGCGTAATCACTCCTAAATTGAGTAAAATACTTCGATCTGTTTTTGCAGGCATACGCTTGTGCGCACCATTACTATGAGGCTATGTCGTGGAAATCGGCCGTCAGGTTGTCTTAGCCAATCACGACATTTTTGTTTTATTGATGGAAAACTTAGGCTTCGGATTTACCAAAGGTTCATTTAACGTGATTTTCGACCAATATCGTGCTCCGAAGTAACGAATAAGCGAAACGCAATTTAAAAAAAACATTGGAGAACCATTTATAGAGTATTAAAATACCAGTGCATGCAAGTCTTGACATTTTCAAAATGTTTTCGAATAAATGTTCGAAAGCTGACACTTCTGGTGCCTTGAGTAAGGCCATTCGCGAAATACTTTTATTAACTCCAGCGACCGCCCCAGCTGGTTTGAATTTGTGAATTTGCGACTTAAGAGTCCGAATGTGAACATTCTGGCTTGATATTTCAAACATTCATGAAAATGAATCTTAGAGGTTAGTTACTCGCTATTTCGTTCGTTCATTTTAAATAGTTCTCCGAATCGCCAATAGCAAATTAATAGTCGTAAATACTTCTTAAATGAAATCACGTCAAGTACTGCTTAATTTGGTACATACTTGATAAAATCTACCAAATATTTTTTAAAGGTACAGGGATGTGAACAACCCGACACTTCTTTTGTTGTCGAGTATAATATACTATGATTTTTTAAAATATGGTTTAACACAGCATGTATCTCATTGCAACTCTATATTTTTTTCTTTTTCAAATCGTTTCTAAGATACAATTTTAAACGTATGTTCCTCAACAGGATATCATAAACTGCGATTGATTTAAAGATGGTTTCAAACAGCATATATCTCATTGTAATTACTTTGTGCTTCTCTGCAGGTAAGATTTATGCCATATTTATGTTTAAGAATATAAGCGTACAGTAAAATAAATTGAATGCGATAAGAGTCTAACTTGAGCAAATTGACATTGAAATACATTTTTGTTTATTCTGAGACAACGTCTCAATTTAAACTCTACCATTAAAGTTTCGTACACCTTTCAATGTATCATTTTAATTCATTATATGGTGGGGTTGTAATGCGCGTATTGATTGTTCGAGAGCAAGTGAACATTACTCAATGTTGACTTGCTTAGAAATTCGTGCATGAAGTGTTATCCGGGTAATGTAAATAAAGAACATTTTTCATTATACGTTTTTGCTGAATTATCGTAGTTTTCATGTCAAATTAAAAATTCATTAAAATTGAATGTTATAATAAATAATTCTACTTTTATAGATTGTATTTTAAACTCACGGTTTGCGCGAGAACTCGATGGTGTAGCGGTTAATGAACGGGCCTACGGATGGACAGGTCTCGAGTTCAAGCCCGATAAGTGGCACATTTTTATGCTTTATTTAAAAAAATTAAAGTAAAAAAATCAAGAATTAGTAATTATAAATTGTTTTAATGACATAATTTGATAATAAAGTGTAATGTACTGTCCAATTTAAATAATGTAAAATTATCGAGTTCATCGATCTACAGACTGAGCTAATGAGGCCAACTGAATGTTGCGAAACAATATTATGTATTTAAATGTTTTAATTATAAAAGCATATAATAAAGCATATGTTGAATTGTATTCAGTAAACATGAAGCTATTATTGACCCGAGTTGAACATAGGTCATCATGTCCAACTCAGGTCAATAATACTTCATGTTTACTGAAAACAAGTTAACATCTGCTAAATGTTTATTGGGAAATATGTAGTATTTCACATGATATAAAAACATACCGAAATGCACTCCTGCATATATTAAATAATTTTAGCATTATTAAAATTATATCAATTTCAGGCATTAGCGAAAAAGTATTGCAAGGCGTACAGATTGACCGAGAATGGTTTGATTTTGACGAGGTCTCAAATGACGTATGTACATTGAAGGTGCGACTATTCGCAACCAACGAATACAAAAACCTAATAAATGGAAAAGTCAGCTTAGTTGTTCGCACTTCTAATGGTCAACATGAGTTATCTGAAATACGATCGAGATCCGATAGAAATGTAGATGGGTCTTTGAACGGGTATTGTATGGTGATTCCTTGTGAGAGTGTGAGGAGCAAGAATCCGGAAACAGTCCGAGGTAAGAATAATGAGATATAATGAAAAGTTGTTATAAATAAATCAATGTGATGCAATAAGTAGATTTTACGTTCCTGTTTCTAGTTGAATCATATGGACGCATTATTTTTTAGTCACTATGATATTACAACCACAAAATTTTGAGACATTTTGTATTATATAATTGTCTAGTTGTCATAGATAATAGTTAAGTAGTGTTTTGCGACATTACATTTATCTATTTTGTATGTTAGACTATATCAGAGAAGATACAGATATACAGATTATATTATACATGACATTTCAGGTTACATTATGGCTTGGGATACAGAGGGCAACGAATTGATACCAGAACCCGCTAATAATACAAATCCACTAAGCTCACAGCTTAATTATACAATTGATGGCAATAAAATGCTTGTGGATTTCAACCAACGCTTGATTGCTGAAGAAGGGCTAAATGGGCCGTTTTATGACTGGGATAGAAACTGGAAGTATTCTATGGAATGTTCGATGGCGAACAATGATGAGATTAATTTCATTTTTGCGAAAAATTGAGTTCTTTGCTTTCAAAGAATTATGAGATGTTCAACAACGATGTCCTTATTTGTGAAAAGCAATGTTTTTGAATGAACATGAATATTAATATTATTGATTACCAAAATATGTTAATCGAACTATTGAAGTATTGAGATCTTAGCGCAAAACAATGACAAAATCCCAAATTGACTGAGTTCCACCTTTAATCCTGGAGTAGCCTTCTTACATGATAAACAAAACACATCCATAATATTTAATAGGATCTATGTGTTAGGCATA
>LQRL01041336.1:1463-12338 GCA_001703475.1 Hydroides elegans
GAATAGAAATGTCATCTAGTCCAATTTGTCGGGGTTGGAGTCGTAGCCCTAATTCGCTGCTCTTCGTTATACAGTTATTAATTAATCGAATCACCATGTTGTTTAATAGTAGAAAGGTGAATTTTACTTTTGAGAAATCTTAACTTGCTCGATTACTAAATTATATTAATCAGATGATTAAATGACATTTATTCATAGTAGTTAAGTAATTGAAGTATTAAATTATATAATAAATAATAGGTGGATCTCATATGGGTACGTATTTAATAGATATTCTAGCTATAACTTGTAACACTGATAATTATATAAATGTTCGATTTTAACTTGTGTATACAAATATATTATTAATTATCGTCGTGTTCTATAAATAAAACTTACACGTGTGTCAAATCAATCCGTCTTGCTCTATTTGATAATAGAATAATATTTAGAGATATCTTCCAATAAATCAATGATGATATTAAATCAACAACAGATAAACCAATAACAAATATGACTTACTATAACACATTAATTAAGACCCTAAAACTTCTTTAATCCCGGGTACCGAACCCCCATGTCACGAAATGAACTCAACAATAATTTCTCATAACCTCAACAAATTAGCTAAGATAAATAAGTGACACTTAGTAGAATATCATAAGACTTTAGGATAAACATTTGTTTTTCATGAGAGGTGATTTAGCCATATTTTACAATTTAATATTTACAAAAGGTGTTCCTTTTCTGCTCCAAGCTGGCTAGAAAAGGAGCGACAGCTCAGCTGGTGTTTCTTTGTGTTTCTTTTTCTTCAAAATTGCGACACGTTGACGGCCTAGCGCTTCTACTGCTTATTACTATCGAAACTCAAGCAAGAAAAAAAATCATCATTATGATTAGAGAGGAATTAGATATGGGCTCTTTACCAAAAATTGAAAGAGGCAAAGTATCATTTTTAGATTAAAAATACCTGACAGCCCAAAATGTCATTAGAAAACTAACCTTTGACAAAAACAATATGAATTTAATGAAATTTGGGTATTATTACACGAGATCTGTAACATAGCTTCAAAGTCCTTGAAAAATATGTATCGCTATGCGAATTCAGTAATGAAGGTTATACCTCCACGGGGTTACTGTGACTTTCCCTGTTGTATTTTTTCCGACACAGGCCAGAAAAAAGCTCGAAAGCGTGATTATTTTGTTTTTTTATACCAATTTCACTTGATGAAAATAGCGCATAGAATTCTAGTTTGTTTGAATTATGCGTTTTTTTTTTATTCAAGCGGAACTGGTATAAAATGAATTTTTAAAATACATACAAACACGTTTTCGAGCCTTTTGAACATGTTTCGGGTGAGTGCGCCTTGGACGAATAGCCATAGGAGATATCACGAGATCATGAAGACCAATCACATTCGATGCGTGCCTTTTTTGAATAAAATAAAATGAACAATGCGATTATTATATAGACAACAAAGTCCAGACAGTGCTCTTGACAATAACTTAGTTCGCATTCTGTTATCTCACTATATTCTACATTGTATTCAGCAACTGTAAAAGGTGTCTACTCTCATTATACAAACCACATTGTCTGTTCTCATTCATGGCACCTTTTGCTTTTCCATGTCTGAATCCCCAGTAATATTGTCACGAACCATGACTAGCATGGCAAAATGGGAGAAACCCTGATGAGAGAGATGCAGAGAAGCCAGAGTGGAACTTTTATTCTTGCTTTCATGGTGTGAAATGCATGGAACAGGCGGCATTGTTTTATTAAATCAGGTTTCCGTTGCCTTGTGATATTTGAGTAGCCCGTGAACGTCTCCGATTTAATCAAGCATTCACCGTCAAGCAGTTGATTCAATGCTAGGATTAATCTCCCAATCAGCTACGTTGATTTTAAGAATGTTCAGCACAGAATTTTACATTCCGACGTCTTTAATACATTAATGTAAAATGTGCCGCTACGATGTCCAAAATGAGACATCACGTCGTTGACAATGTGTGATCTTATAGCGACATTGCTCCAAGATATGACTCATTTAAACTACAGCGGACGCCGTCGACAAGACGCATCATCAACTAACGAGATATGTTGCTGTGAAGTTGCCAATTCGAGGGGACTATAGCGTCTCGACATGACGTTGCAGGGGCATTTGGTTCTACTAGGGAACAATCCGCCGTCACAAGAACATTTAACTCATAGTGTGTCGAATTACACGAACCGATAAAGAGCACAGCGAATTCCACTACCGAAAATGGAAAATATAGACTTTCAACAATATTTTATAAGAATTCTATCAACTTCAAATAGGAACGCACTCGATAAGAATCGTCCGTTCCATCTGAGGTGACTCTCGGGTGTGGCTCAGAGAACACACTCTCATTTCGAACTCATATGGAAGTTTCTCCAATCGCCATGTGACGTTTCTATGTGGGGTAAGCGCTATAGTTGTATGTCCGATTTCGTTTAAACTTTCCCATGACGTCGGTCCCTGCGTCTGCGACGAAAAAAAAGGACGAAAGGGAGCATGACAGTTAAAATGAATATCTCATAAACCTAAAATAAGCTTAAGTCATGGTATTTATATCAATTCATTCCAATATACAAATGATTAAAATAACATCGCAACATGTCGTCTGTTAAACTGTCATATACGACTAAAAGTTGGGATCATTATACCTGGTACGACATTGAGAAGCTTAGATAACATTTTCCAAAAGAAAAAAACGTCTTTTGGGTGTCAACAGCAGCGGCGAAATGTACGTCCAATAAAACAATCATATGGGCTAAAGGACGTCAACATAAGACGTAAGATGACGTTAATCGAACCAACCTTGATTGAGTAGGAATGTCGTAAATACATTTTAAAAATTGTCTTTTAGTTTATTTATCAAAAAGAACATATTTCACTAAATCATTTTCGCACCTTTCATCGTGTTTCTTTAGAGAGTACTGTGCTATTGGAATTCAATACATTACTATAAAGTGTTTTTTTTCAATGATAAAGCACTTAAAGAACTTGGTGTTTGAAAGGATATTATATTCCTTTCATAGTGAAATTATCTCGCATTGAAAGGAAATTTCAGCATCAGCTGAGAAACCAGATCAAACCTTTTATGCTATACTAAGGAACATTTCAATTATTTTGGTTTTAATGGTTCTATTTCTTTATATAAAAATTATCGAATGAAAACGACTGTGGGATAAAATGAGTCAGTGTAATTAAGACCACAGCCGGCACAAAATATTTCCATCATCATTAGGATGTGGTTCCATGGCGGAAAAAGTCAGCATCTTTTTCGCAATTTTCTCTGTTGAATTCACAACTTTATTTTCTCTTTTTTTTTTAAATTAAATTCTTACCTATAACGATAGCAAGTGAAATAAACAATTAAACACTGCTATCTCAGCTGGTATTCCCAGCTTAATAAACCATCAACCAAAAATATCACTGAAAGTATTTGGCTGTAGAAGTGTGTTTTAAGAATAATGTAATGAGCGTTTGAAACCAACAACAAACTCCAGCAAGACACTTTATTTTCCTGTATGAAAAAAAAAATATATTGCAAAGCGTTATATTTATTAAATGTATTATATATTTAAACAAGGTGATCAAAAATGCATAAACTCATTAAACAAATATAAATGTGTTTCTTTCACAATCAAAAAATGGCATCGAAGCCAACTAGACAATGAATAGTGTCGCCAGCAAAACATCCACACTAGATCTTTTCTTTGCAATCTAAACTTAATCTAAAGTTGTGTAAAATATGTGAAAAATGTGATCTAACAGGCCACGTGTATTGCTTTTTACTCCAATATAATGAATCTCAAAATCTAAAGACATAACATGTCACCGGGATACTGTGAGTAAACATTTGTGCGTCAATAACATATACTATCATTCAATGGCGCTCTCCCACCCCATCCACCCATTATTCCCAATATATGGAAGCTGCATTTAGTTGGCTCAAAGGGAGAAACAGTCAGCCCATCACAACGGCTGACGTTTGAATCTTGGTTCAACCCGAAGCTTATTCATAAACACGTCGTTATTTCTCCCCTGTAATTATAACCTGATTCCTTTACATAAACATCAATTTAATTTAATTATGCATCAACCACTTCTTAAATTTGATGTATAAACGTAGTAAACCTTGGCTGGTACATTTACATGCATTTCTAAAGATATGAGTTGATATAAACAACGATTACCTTAATGAACTTTTAAGCAATTAGTTAATTGAGCAAAGCACTTCATGTGTATGTCATATACATTGTACTATAACGAACTTGATTTCAAAACCCTGTCCATATTAAACAAGAACAATGCATTCCACTACTTATAACAAAATTAATTGCAATGTCTTTCACTGAATATCAACATTGCTCCATCCATAATAATGCAATGAGATGAAAACAAAAAATAATCCACCTTTAAACTAAAGTCTGGCCAAATGAGACACATAAATTGCTTCGTTCTACATTCAGGGCAGTTATCCAAATGATACATAACTATCACAGGCTATTCACAAAGTTCAATTACCCCCATTTCGAAAGGGGCTCCGAAAGCAAAAAAATACTATAAAGATACATCATGAAATAACAACAAAGATTCAGACATAAATAATAGCACCTACGGCGATGGAATTAGCTGATAATTAGGTGCCACGTCTGCATACTTTCTCTATGAATGCTCTTTTATAACAACTTTTTTAAGGCAAGTCACTGCCTTTCAGAACATAAAAACAACATGAAAAACAATGAAAACCATAAGATGAAAATGAAAACAAATTCAGTTGTCGAGTAACAAATTCAAAACAATAACAAATACTGATTAAACAACAAACATGTATAAATAACAGCAGATCAAAATTGGTAAATCGTTTGATGAATTCAATTAACTGTCAGCTGAAAATTGCGGGAGTCATTTAACAATTTAGTCAAGCCATTTGAAAACCTATATTGTATGATTTTATGTTCGCAGGAAACATTTTATTCCATTTTGGAGGCAGTTGTGATTGCTCATCACAAAATCTATAAATCTTAATGTAAACATAAAGTCTTATGTCATAATCTCATAAAGGCTTGTTCTTACATTTCCAATCAATACATCAATATTGTAATATTAACCTATTTATATAATTCTCGTCATCAATTTGTTCAAAAACGCGTATTTGTTATTAATAAAGATCTAGGCATCAGACAAAGTAACTTATAATCCACACACGGTAATTGCTTTAAAAAAGCGCAAAATATTTATTAAAAATAATTTACAGTCATACCAATCAAATACAACGAGTTAAATGCATACATTGCGGTTATCTAAAATAAAATAGTTCAATGCCAATAGCTTGGGTTTAGAAGCTTAACGATTGTTGTATGTTAATATCACATTAAGATCACTGGAATAAATATAGTCTAGCATAGAAAACGGCAAACCGTGTATTAGATATATATTAAGAGAATTACCATGTTAATTTACACAAATATGGTGCCGATGAATTAAGTTTAAGTTTGCCACGGCCAAATCCTCGATCTACTAATACAAAAAATATTCGATAATTGCAAATATTCAATTGGTTCAACGTCAATTTTGTTCATAGATTTGGTTTCGGCTTCTAGAGTATAGTATCGTGATTTGTCGTTTCAAGACATGAATAATAATTGCTTGAACAAATCAAATTGCATTTTTTTACATTTCTCAACAAAATGTTACATTTAATGTTATGGGTGTAATTGCGAGCTCCTTAATACGGAACACTGCCATGGTTTATCAAAACCGAGCGGGCTTTTGACCTACAGGTCGTTTTCCCTTTGGGAAATCTGTCTTTGCACCATAAACAATTAAGCTATTATAAGAAAATTATAAAGGCACCGTAAAAGCATCATTTCTCACGACATTTACTCTAGGAGGTTTTTGACCCAGCGCCATATTAAGTAGACCCATTATACAATATATGAGTCAAATACATTAAAGGATCAATTTTCGGATCATTCCATGATATAATCACACCCTTTTGCATACAAATCTCATCATTAATCATGAAATGATTTTATTTGTGTTTTGTTTATAAACTTGATATGAATATTTGCTGCAATCGCGTCACTTCGTCCACGGAATCGAGCCAGTTTTTGATGGATTCGTTGCTCGATTTACCGAAGAGCTTTTCCATTCCTCGCATATTCGCTACGGCTTCCAACATTCTGGAAACAAGACATAAATTTAGATATATCAACATGACATTACAAATCGAGACACTGGATTCGGTGGTCTAGGAACCGTTTTGATTTATAAAGACGTTATTTATACATGTATATAAATCAAAACTGGGCCGTCTCTTATATCCCTTTGATATTTCGCTATTCTTGTAGTACTATAATTTGACTCTATTATAGCACAACCAATCGAACGGAGACGAGACATCAGTATCAAATTGTGCCTATATTGTTAAATGATGAAAAAAGAATAGCAGCTCAGAATGACTGTCGCTTGGAAGAACACTAAAGTAATGGTTGTTTCAGGATTTTTGCTTAAGTTACCCGTACTTTATTTATGGCTCCGTGTTCCGATTTGTGTCACTTAAGCTGAGTTATTCAACGTATATAGCCTTTTTGTAGGCTTCTAAGTCATTCTGAACTGATCTATAATAAGATATGCAGGGTAAATATATATTGACTTTATTAAAATGGTTCCTTGTTGTAACTTTAAATTATGGGAAATCAATAGTTCATCCAAAAACAGCCTGCTGCTAGGTAGGAAATGTTTATAGAAAGAAACCCAGAATAAAGCCACGGTTACGCATATCGGCCTTGTAAACTAACATCCCTAAATACCCTGATCCTAAAAATAGCAATTGCTCATCTTTTTAAAGCCTATAAAGATAAAAAAAAGGGTTAACGTTAATGGATGTTTCCTTGAATTTAAGACCGGATTTCTGTGCACGATTTATGTCTTTATCGAAGGTAATTAGCATACCGGTACATACGATTGATAGTAGGCCTTTTTGTCATAACTTGATGCTGCGTAAAGATAAGATTATATTAGATTGGTCCAAATAAACTTACTTGTTGTTTTCCTTGCTATGCATGAGTTCCTTGATGTTCTTCAAACACATGCGGAAATGCTGCACATCGTTCTCATCGATTCCTGGCAAACACAAAATTGTCACATTGTATGTAGGAACAGAGTTATAATATTGTTCTGCATACATAATCATGATAATCGGTTCTTTTCAAACACCGATAGGAAAGCTGGTGAATTGTAATTGCACAGTACATTTAGGGTAAAATGATTTGCATCTAACGATAAAACTTAAGATAACGGAAATCCAGTATACCCATTATTACATGAAATATCTGCTTTTTTTGGACATTCGTATGGTTGGTAGGGTTCTTTGCATTCCAGAGTAATGCGACAAAATGTTTCTTTTTCAAGACTAGAGCTCTTGCACCAAACCAAATCAGACTACTTTTTCGGTCCAAACGCACCTGTACTACCCATACTGCTCTCTGGCACCAGGTTGCCATCGACTTCCGGTGCCACTTGCGACCATTTCAATATCCAGTCTTCTTGCATATCTCCAGAAACCGTTTCGATACTCGCTGATTGCAGCGCCACTACAAGGGAATCTGAAACAAACGCGAGATTATGTTTTGGGGATCCATATAATGTTCGGACAAGGATCAAGGTAATACTAAATCCGGAGACGCCAATGGTATGACATATCAGAGCGAAATGGGGGGGGGGCGAATGTTTTGGTTTAACATATAAGAGCGAGAGTAGCCCCTCTCAATCCGCGTCTGGCTTTATCAGGGATGCATTTGGCCAGACTAAATCTTGCGCCCATGGGCGCACTACTTTTCGAAAAGTGCGCCCGAGATTTTCTCAGTGCGCCCACTGATATACATCCAAAAGTAAGGGCAATATATGAAGGCGAAATCCGATTTTAAAACCACAGTCTGGGTGACCAGTCTCCAGTCAGATTTTATTCCATGTTTTGCCCCTCATTCTTTTTCATAAACCAAGATTGATAATGGCATAGAAAGATCTGGTTCTGGTATATAAAACCATAACTATTACTATAGTTACTCAATATTTGAGCGCCGAAGGTGCAAGAATTTTTCATGGATTTTTTTTTTTTTTTTAATATGCGAGCGCCGAAGGCGCGAGCGAACATTTTCAAGGAAATCATGAAAACCTCACTTATAATTCAAACACATTTTCAGGGAAACCAAAAAAAAATCATATGTCCTGATTTTTTTTCCTTATCCGTAATGAAATCACCTGATGTGTCCCTGATTTTCTCCAAAAAGGGCGAGATTATCTGATTTTACCGGATTTGAAAATTGATTGTGAAATTCCCTGATTTTCCTGGACGCTGGCCAACCTGCAACGTGCACTTTATAGACAAAAACACTAATCGACCAAGTAAGAGGGAAACAATATTTTCAAAACATAGGCATCAGAGATGCAAAGCCCTCAGCCACGATAGCAATTCTCTAGTGAGGACAAAAAACACTTATGAAGGGGCTTATAGGGGATTTTTTTTAAGTCTAGTTGGGCCATTTTCCCTGGTCGGATATGGCTCATATACAATCTTTTATTAGCACCTATACTAACTGTATGCCAAATATAAATGCGATTGGTGAAGAATTGTAGCCTTGAGTGTGTTCAGAAACTTCATATATGAAGGGGGCTATAAGGGGATTTTTCTAAGTCCAGTTCGGCCATTTTCCCTGGTCGGATATGGCTCATTTACAATCCGAAACTTTATTAGCACCTATACTAACTGTATGCCAAATATAAATGCGATTGGTGAAGAATTGTAGCCTTGAGTGTGTTCACAAACTTCATATATGAAAGGGGCTATAAGGGGATTTTTCTAAGTCCAGTTCGGCCATTTTCCCTGGTCGGATATGGCTCATTTACAATCCGAAACTTTATTAGCACCTATACTAGCTGTATGCCAAATATAAATGCGATTGGTGAAGAATTGTAGCCTTGAGTGTGTTCACAAACTCCATATATGAAGGGGGCTATAAGGGGATTTTTCTAAGTCCAGTTCGGCCATTTTCCCTTGTCGGATATGGCTCATATACAATCCCAACTTTTATTAGCACCTATACTAACTGTATGCCAAATATAAATGCGATTGGTGAAGAATTGTAGCCTTAAGAGTGTTCACAAACTCCATATATGAAGGGGGCTATAAGGGGATTTTTCTAAGTTCAGTTCGGCCATTTTTCCTGGTCGGATATGGCTAATTTACAATCCCAAACTTTATTAGCACCCATACTAACTGTATGCCAAATATAAAAGCGATTGGGGAAGAATTGTAGCCTTGAGTGTGTTCACATGGTAATTGTTTACGGACAGACAGGCAGACGGACGGACAGACAGACGGACACGACGATAGCAATAGCCTTCAGCCAAAGTGTTGGCTGAGGGCTAAAAATATAAAGAACATGTGAAAAGCAGGGCGCACCCATCTTCAAAAAGTGCGCCCGAAGGGTAAACAGTGCGCCATGACGGGCGCACTGTTTTCCGAAAAGTGCGCCCGTGGTAATTTTTCTGCGCCATTTGCCCAATGGCGCAGCCCAAATGCATCCCTGCTTTATTCTATTAAGGTCAAATCATAGCATAAACTATTTGTTATCTGGTGGCTATTAATGACTTTGTATTTTTAAAAAGACTATATAAATGGTCAATTAATCATCGGCATTGCGCATTGATGCATAATTATTCATATCGCTGAAACAAAACTGCATTAGCTAGGCAAAAATGAAATGCCCTGACGTACCGTTATATAAGAACATATGGGGACAAAACGCTAGAAGTAGATATTCATTTCGTGTTAATGACCAATAAAACATGATCATTGCTAACTCATATATTATTGCACAAAAATATCGTTTTGAACCCATTAGAGAGACGTTTGTGTATAATAAATTGTCTGCAAAAACAGAAAGCCAATCGTATATATTTCTTTTAATTGTTTTCTTCTATTTCTTTTCCTCTTTTTTAAAGAACGTGATTCTATTTTTGGACTTTGATTTTTTTTTAGGCTTTTGAATTGAAAGTGAATTGAAGTGACACACCAATTGCATGCACAAAGCTAGACGCGACACCAGCCTTGCTTTCATTAAATTGCGCCATGAGAGAAAAGTTACTCAATGCCCGAACCATGTACACTGTTTCATCATAGCCTATGACATAATTAAACGCACTGACACACACAAGTACGGGTATACAAAAATATATTTTACCAGCATCGCCTTCTATGTTATCAAACTAAAAACGAAAAAAAAACTGAAAACAGTTTTGCACGCATGAAAAGGACAGAATGGTCTTCAAGGCTTCTACAAATATACGTATGGAAATAGTCGATATTTACCGGCGTCGTTTCGATCTAGTTGAATGTCATCACACAAATCCCTATGTTTTATACCAATTTAAAACACCAAATGAAATAATATAATAATACTTCATGTTTTCAGGAAAATACGGGAAAATATTTGCCCCGAGGGACCAAAGGCGCAGCCTGAGGTCCCTCCCGGGCGGTTTCCCGAGGGGCAAGTATTTTCCAGCATTTTCCTGAAAACATGATGTATTATTTTTATTTCATGCTTTTTGTGTTTATATTGTTAAATAAGAATAATCAAAAAGACCAAGCATACTGTTCAAACGCAATAAATATGGATTTTATTGACGTGAGACGTCCATTCCCATGCCACCCGGGAGGGTAACGTTAAGAATAAAAATGACGCAATATATGCGCTTACGTATGAAAACAAGATTGTCAAGGACAATGACCCAGCTTTACTTTATAGCTCTTCAAGCACTAGCAAACACGTTTTTGTTCATTGTTTTAATGAGACTTAACAGG
>LQRL01041338.1:0-17920 GCA_001703475.1 Hydroides elegans
ACGGATAGTTAGTCAAAAAGGAGTTTGTTTGGAGCTAGCGCGTTACTCGAAAGTGCATACACACACCATTCAGCTACAACCTAAACCTACACACCTGACAGAGCAAAACGTTTAAATTAATGTTTTAGTTAAAAAAAAATGAAAAAGAAAAGTTCCGAGTTTAAAACGTTTTCTTTGCTTAGAATTAAGAAAACTACTAATTTCAACAGTGGCATACCAATTATTATTGCATGATTGCTTAAAATTCTTTTGTTTCTAACAGTGCAAAATATCGAATATTGCACTGTTTTGAATGGCTTGTTGAACACGCTTGACACCATAGGGCAAAGGGATTAAAATGCTTAATGCGATTATAAAATGCGAACTTTAATCACAAAATCGTCCCCTTTTCCCGTCAATAACAATACTTTCGACTAGAGAATTGCAATTACAGACCGTCGCTAATTTGGGAGAAATTAGGGGCCCTTTGAATTTTAAGCAATCTTACAATAAGTAGGATATTGAATTGCACTCATTAGTACTCGACATTTAGACTCTCGACTCCGTCTCGAGTGCTAAATATCTCTTACTGCATTCGTGCAATTCAATATCCAATACTTAAGTACATCCAAGCATGTGTAACTGTGAACATGGCATAAGCAAACATACTCAGGGGATCAGTTGGAATCAGTATCAGACCCTTTGTTTATGCGACACGCACAACCCTTTTTGGGTTTAAGAGATTAGTGTAAACCAATATGATACCAAATCACCTTACAAGTTGATCAAAATTGAAAAAAAAACTAAAATAAATAAATTCGGAGGGGGGTAGTTTCAATTCGGTGGGGGTAGCCTCAAATCGATTTCAAATTACCGGGAGGGTAGCTTGAAATCGATTTCAGATTACCGGGGGGTAGCTTCAAATTGGGGGTAGCTTGAAATCTTTACACCGGTGTGTTAAGTCACATGTATATCTTTATATTCTTGATAGTGACACATTATGATGAGGTATTTAAACGCTTCATATAACCAATGTGATTAATGATGCGAATATTTTCTTGACATATTGAATTAAATAAAGGCAATGTTAAAAATATGTTTAGATGACATTCAATAAGGTGCAAACCTATATGATGTAATTTGATTGTGAATCAATTAATTATGATAAGCGCTCACAGTGAAGCTCTTTATATACCATTCATAGATATCGTTTATCGTTTATCGGTTATCGGTTATCGTTCATCGGTTATAGTTTATCGGTTATCGTTTATCGGTTATCGTTTTTGCGGTTAAAGTTTATCGTTTATCGTTTATCGGTTATCGGTTTTGCGGTTATCGTTTATCGTTACAGTTGTTGGGTTGGGAATGCGCACGACTGTACAACCTTCTCGCAAAAAGAAAATAACAATATGCATTGTGTTTGATAAGTAAATTGACAAAAATCAACAAAATCAGACTATTTTGTTATTTACGTATCCAACTTAGAAAAATATATATTTGTCGCTATGTGATACTAGTGACATTGAACATGGTCTATAAACTATTGTGGGTTTGAAATTAAAGCGCACAGTTTATTTACAATTACTATAAAAGGAAATTCCCTTCCATGCTAATAATTACCGAACTCAATGAACGTAGGGTCTAACCTAGTTGCAACCGAACCTAAATTTGCAAGAATCTACTCCGTCTTTAAACATGTCCCATGTTGGAACAGGGAGCCGATTTCGGGGTTGAGAACGGCAAGAAGTCCGCAATATAAAGTAACCGGATAAGTCCCATGACAATTATTATGAAAGGGAACTTCTTTTTTAAAACAGTCGTTACTTAACTGTAAATAGCAAATTCAATGTTCGTTGATGCTTCACTGATTTTTGTTTCATTATTCATCTGGTCTGATTGATAATATTTACAACACTCTCAGGACATCCGTACTCAAATGAGGGGCACTCAACGGTTTATTAATTTTACAAAGATCAAAATGCTTATTCTGAAGTTGCAAGCAAGCAACACAGCAAAGCTACTGCAAGCAAATATACAATTTCCTACCAGAATAAAGATGTCAAGAAATCGAATGTGTATCTACATTGTATGTTATTCTCTAACTAATTCGTTTACAGAGACTAAATTTAGATGCATCTGTATAAGATGACATATTCACAAACATAATACTTGAGTAAAATAATTGTTTTGAAAAACAAAAATCTTTGTTCTGCTCTGAAAAAGTTGCAAGCAAGGAAGAGCTGCCACAAGAATAAACATTTAGAGTCTACCCGAATAAATCGTTGAGTGTCCTCGTCAAAACATGTTTATATGTTGGCCAATAAAACAGACAATACCCACTTCTGCAGTATCACCATATAATTCTATGCCAACAAAAACGAACAAAAGCTGAATATGATATATTAAATATCATATTAAATACATACACATAATACTTAATTATTGTCAACATTATACTTAAATTGATAAAGAAAAAAAATCACAATTTTCTAAGTTGTAGATTCAAAATACATAAAACCGATCTTCAGTCAGTTGCCCACATCTGATCAGGGAAATAACCCGTCGTTATAAACAATGTATAAAGCCATGTTAATCTTGAATAACCTTGAATAACCTTGAAATGAATTAACATTTCTGTAATTCACTTGGTTATTGCACCAAAAAAATGCCATGTTTTATGTGCGTCATTTTTTTTTTGTCAAATATATGACTATTTTTAATATCCAAAAGCAAATGCAAGCAGCTTAAATAATTAATGTAACATAAGCATAATGATAGATAATCCAATCCCGTGTCTGACATTCTCATTCGTCTTATTTTCGAAACGCGAACACAAATCTAATTTCTTAACAGAATATTCAGTTATATCTGTACCCAGTCTATCCCCATCGCATAGACACATGGGTAACCCATCCCAACGGAGTCAGCTTAACATATCGCGCACGACTCCTTGCCGGAAGATAGTACATTACCCTCGTATTTTGATCCGTATTTCCATCAAATATTCTATCACTCTTATCCATATCTTGAACAGTTTCAAATTGTATGGGAATCCAAATGAATTGCCATATTTTATATGCGTCAATTTGTTGTGAAACCTATAACTGTTTTCAATATACAAAACAAATATAGGTAGCATTCGTCATTTCGAAAAAAAAAATATTCAGTCATATCTGTACCCAGTCAATCCCCATCGCATGGACACATGGGTAACCCATCCCAACGGAGTAAGCTTCACATATCGCGCAATAGTACGCGCCGGTAGATAATGCATTACCCTCGTATTTTGATCCGTGTTTCCCTCGAATAGTCTATCACTCCCATCTACATCTTGAACTGTTTCAAATTGTATAGAGTCCATGCTGAGGAGAAGTTTGTAGGAAGTGACCCATTGTACCCAGTCTTGGCGGCCTTGTGTTGTTATGGTGCTGATATAGTAGGGAGAATGGAGGTCGGCCATCAACCACTGATTGACGTCATTTATTTGTGCAGCCCACCCTCCTATGAACAGATAATATTGTATATATAATAAGCATGAATGTAAAATATACATTAAACAACATTTATTGTAGTCGTGTTAAGAATTCGAGTGTGTGGTTTATTGGCTTCATTGGCCTTCAGCCTAACCACCTTCACATATGAATAATTCATAATGATAAATGTCAATGGGTGTGTTAAACAAACCAACTTGTACAAAACCTCATGATTACATCATGTAGAGCTCATGTGGGTATATTTTAGGTCAGCATGAGCTCGCGATGAGCTTTTGTGAACTCGGAAAACATCGTGTTTTTAGATTGTGTCTGTTTTGTATATTGACCATCAGCCATTGAATCAAGTCATTTATGCCTTCAGCCCAACCGCCTATGAATATATAATCAATAAGGTAATATTATATCATTAATAAGCATTAATGTTAAATATGCGTTCAATATCATTTATCATAGTTGTGTTAAGAATCCTAGTTTACAGGGAATTGCCCATGAAGTCCATTATACTTACAGTCCATTACAACCACCTAAAGATATGCATAATTCATAAAAATCAGTGCCTTGAAATGTGTTTATCGAGATATATTATAGTGCCCTTAGATTCCGTGTGAATCAGCATTTTTTTTTCTGAAATTACAAACCAGAAACCCAGATAATATACAATCTACTACCGGAATAACGAGTTCAAGAAATCAAATGTCTATTCTCTCACAAAATCGTTTACAGAGACTAATTTAAGATAAATCTGCATCGGTTGATACATTTATTTACAAGCATAATCGCAGAGTAAAGTAATCGTTTCGAAAAAAAAATCTTTGCTATATTCGGAAAAAGTTGTTAGCTAAGAAGAGCTGCTGTACGAATAAACATTCGCGAGAATTACCACTGAATACCTCCAGGTTATGTGTTATATGTATAGGTTATCAAATAGGCAGAGTGTGGTCATGGAAATACAAGTGTGTCGAGACGTAGTCGAGACGTTCTTGTATTTCCAGACCGCACGAGGGCCAATTTGATAACCGGCTTATTTTATTATTCATTAGAAATTTAAATGCTCTTCCCCTTTAATCCTTTTACCTGAATTAAAAATAAATAGCAATCTCCACTCACTCTGTTGTTTCACAAATCACAAGCTAGTTAAGTTAAAAAGGTGTGGTTGAATATCAACTCATATACTATTGATAAAACATGACACTTCAATTTCTCAATATTGTTTTCAAATTGAATTTTACTCTGCCCTTTATATTGATCACTAGTGGCAAATATATAAGTCAGGGGCCATATGCATAAAAAATCTTACATGTCTGAGCATGCTCAGATCCCAAGTCTGAGCACAAAATCTGAGTTTGTACTCAGAAAAATAAAATTCGTATTCTCGAAAATGTGAGTGCACTTACAACTCGAGTCTAAGTCCTCAAATCTGAGACTGCTACAAACCACACTTACATTTCTGAGTTCGCACTCAGACAGGGTATTTCAGCTTGTATTAACAATAATCAAGCTATTTCAAGAGTAACTAAATGGCTAAAATGTCATTGATAGAACATAAATAACTGTGCTTGTTTCCATGATAATATTTAACTCTTGTTTATTTTCTTAAAATGTTTTTACGGTGATGATAAAAAATACATGCCAAACATTTTATTAAATTTTTAATAGATTACATATTTAACTGAAACTATGAAAAACATGAAAAAGTATATTCTATTGTTATTTTGATCCGATCAGGACCTACACGTTCAAATGGCTAATTTGTGTATTGTATACTGTTAGTACCAGTGTTACGCTTAGTAAAATAGGGGCTACATATACACAAAAGTAATAATAGAAATAGCAATAGAATCGCAATAACAAACAATATAAAATAAGAGTTATAATAAAAATATAGGCATCAGTGATGCAAAGCCCCCAGCCTAGGCAAAACATTCTTTGACACGAATATTTGTCAATAAAATAATGCAGGTCAAAATAAATATCTTTTTCAGAACGACTTTCTTACAACATCTTTCTCACTACGTCTCCCCGACAACGTCTTTCTCCCCACGTCTTTCTCACAATGTCTTTCTCACGTCTTTCTGACACCGTTTCCCTTACATATTCGTCTACACAGCGTAGTACTAAGAACGTCACAATATACGCGTAATCTTTCTTTGTTGTACACATGTCCCAATATATCTCAAATTCGTCTAAGTTTAGTACCATGTAATTTTGACATCAAACTGAAACCTCGACGCTGCACATCTACAATATATATTCATTTATTGTGTGATGTTTCAAAACCCTAGGACAGAGATTTCATACCAAAATGCCGCGGACAAATAGTGTTGTATAAATATCCCAAAATATCAAAAATGTGTCTAAGTTCAAACCCCCGTAATTTCGACATTTTTTTATCAATCAAACTCAAACCTCGACGTTGCACATCTACTATATATATTATTTCCCTGTGTAGAATTTCGAAAAAACCCTAGAACATAGGATTCATACCGGACTGTGATTTTGCGGACAAAGTGTTGTATAAATATCCCAAAATATCTCAAATTCGTCTAAGTTCAAACCCCCGTAACTTCGACAACTGTTGGTCGATCAAAATGAAACCTCGCCGTTACACATCTGCAATATATATAATTTCCCTGTGTCAAATTTCAGAACCCTGAAGTTCAAACCCCCGTTATTCCGACAATTTGTGGTACAAACTACTGCACCTCAAATGTTAACAGACGGATAGACGGACGGACAGACAGACGGAATGGGGGATAGCAATAGCCCTCAGCCAAACTGGTCGAATGGGGGCTAAAAAACAACATTAAAATGTATGCTATGACTAACATCATAATTTATAATTAGCCACATAAATACAGATAAAAACTTTGGGTTGGTTACGTATTTATAGTTATTCTTGAGTGCTTTTTCGCACATTTCACTATATTCAAAAATACATTTTCAGTAGCTTCAAATACTTCTTGTATTTAATACTTTGTTAATATATATTTAATGAACATGTAAGTTTTGAACCAGAAACTGTCAAGCTCCTCAAAAAAACAGGGTGTCAGTCGACTCTCGAGTGCACTCACGTAAGTTTATTTTCGTGAATAGCTCTGAGACGTTAAACTTACGCAAGTGCACCCCACGGAGTACACTCCAAAATTCTAAGGTCATGCCTGAGACTCAGATGTAAGATTTTTTATGAATATGGCCCCAGGCTTCTAGACCACTCTGTTTGATATATATTTCATCGAAATGTCTAAAGAATCATGAAATAAAATACATATATTCAGGTCATTAGATTAAGTGTGCTCTGAATATCGGTCATGTTAAATGGATTATACTATTGTTATATGAATAATTAATTTGCGTGAATGTCAAGCAGTATGTTAAACAACAAATATACATGTTTATAAATGTGTTCCTTGTCGATAATTACTGATATAAAACTCATTGGCATTAATATAAAGTTATGTGTTAACCGACACTTGAAAACAAGTTAATGACGCAAAACAAATGATTGGTACAAATAAAACGATATTTCGACCTTATATGCAGTTGTACCTGTATAAACACCGTCATAGACAGAATCGAGGCATGATCTATGCGCACCATGGGTGTATCCCCATTCCGATGACGCTGAAAGCGTAGCGACCGCTGTCCCATCATTGCATAGCAAATCCTCTGTTTAAACAAACATATCGTCCATTTTTTTGCGAAGTGACAAATAGTTTTTTTTTCCATTTTGAGATATAGGCAAAAGAAGATTTTACCATTTTCCAACGAAACTATCATATACCTTATAGTTTACCCTATTTAGTTACCTAAATAATAAATGCATATACCTTATCAAATACCTTTTAATGTTACCTAAATTAATACATGCATTGAAAAACCATATAAATTTAATTTCATTACTGCAATGACGTCATCAAACTTATTTGTCACTTCGCAAAAAAATATTAAATGCCAAAAATATCTCAAAAACCAAAATAAATAGGACATTGAAATTAGTGCATTTAAAATACATCATAAAACAATGTTCAAGTTTGGTGTTAACTCAAAATCGTTAAAAATGCCTATTCGTCACTTCGCGAAAAAAGGACAATATTTCCTTCTTATCAATTGATTTATGTGGGTCATAAACCAATGTTTATTCAAAAGGTATATTGGCATTTTTTCAGAGTAGTTAATATATGGAATTAAGTTGTAACGATTATGTAGCTAATATTGCTTTGACTAATGCGTACCGATGATTGTTACATCATTGCATAATAAATGTCCTGAGTTACAGTATCTACATTTAGTTGCATAGTATAAAAATACAAAGCTGGGCTGTTATTTATTTTATTTATGTAACCTTCAGTTGATAGTGAATTATTTGTGTTTTGCGTTTTGTTTGAACTATGCACTCTATTGAGATGAATTATGAGATATGATTTTAAAAAAAAACCTTGAACACACAATTGATCAGTCTATACCATGGTCATGACTTTACCATGTAAGTGTCGATATAAAATTGGTTTTCTTATTGTATTATTTTGTCATTTTACCCAAACATAGTGGATTATTTCTTTATATTGTCGATTTCATTGTTTTAAGCACGATAAAAATTCAAGTAACTATTGATTAACAATTCTCCATTATTTTATTTAATACTAACCATTTTGAAATTGCTGCATCATAGCCACATCGATGAACACATGTTTGTGAATAGAGTCAGAATCAAAATCCAAATCTAAAATACATTCTTGACACCCGACATCTTTTTCAAATGCAAATGCGGGACAAGCCTCATTCATATTACAATTTGAAAAACATACACCAAATGGTACTACTACGTTATTTGAATAGGTGCATGAATTCAACAGTGACTCACGATAGTATGTGGCTTCAACTGAATTGAATCCGAAATTCGTGTGCATATAATCTAAAGAGTCATCCTTATTTACGAATACACGCTCTGATATTGAGCAGTTTTCGCTACCAACCATTATTGAACCAGCTAAATTTATATAAAATATAAACCCTTTTTTTGTCAGTAATCCCCTCATTTTATGCCTAACAATAATGTTTGTCATCACATTCGGGTTTATGTTCAAATTCCTATTGAATTAAATATAATGATGATTACAAACTTTTATTTTACTTTGCTATTGCCAACATTCTATAGTATCGATATAGTAAATAAAATATGCTAAGAACTCGAGCATTATGTAAGTCTTGTAAATGACAAATGTACATATACATATGTATCCTGGTTTGGTGCTTTTGAATCCGTTGAAATTGCTAATATAATTATAATTACCGTTATTTTATATACATTATTAAAACCATTGGGGACATTTTAATGTAACCACCAAATATGTAAGAAGGATCACCATATATACGTTAGTCCTATGTGATTTATGCAACGTGAATAATATCTCCAATAAATTTTGATAATATATTTTTGACATTTTGATTAATTCTAAAACCATAATGGTATAACTTATTGTCATTTCGTTTCCAATTATGTTTCAATGCATGGTTGCCCATGGCCATTTGGCATAAACAAAGGGAACCCTACGACATGATTTTTAAAAGGTTGTGATTCTAAAACCACTCTCTTAAACGGATGAGCTGTTCCTAAGTTTCTAGCCAGATAAGAGCAGAAAATTAACACATTTTGTGAAAAATCTAAATAACAAGAAAAAATATGGCACATGATAGGCTGTAAAACTATTAGGTGCAATAGTTATTAATTGCTGAATGTTTATTCTAATTCATTATACTGTCAATAAATAAATAAGCAAAGAAGTGTTCCTCAAATCTCATTTTCCTTACTAAGAAAATGTCCCACCTTATAATACTTAACCAGTGAGCACATTTAGTGGAAACCTCTCCTGAGGTGCTCTTCATAAAAACACGACATTGAAGCACACTATATAATTGATAGCCTTTTCATTTAATTGTAATTTTGTGATTGATATACACAGCCCTAGATGCTTACTCCTCAATTATTCAACGGTTTTTGTTCTATACCAATTATCCTAATGCCATGAATGGGTGGTTACAGTGTCCTTCCTGACTCTAGATACATGTGTTACGCATTATCTAAATCATTAGATTCAATTTCAAGTTTGATTATATCAAATCCTGAAATTCAATATATTAAGTGATAAGGCATAAGATTATTCCCATTATATTTCACATATGCCCGAAAATCATAGATCCCATGACATCAATAACAGAAGCTATTTGCTCCTAACATGACCTCATTCTTGTTTGGATAAATGGAGCTCTCAGAGCGCTTGCATTTAATTATGCATAATCTATTGTGTAGAGTCGGGGACGTTTGATTGTGTATAGATGTTTTATATATGTTATGGGGCAACTTTGATTTCAGGTCAACTATAGTTACCCTAGGGCAACTATAGTTACCCCGGTCGTGGCAGGGCGACTATAGTTGCGCTGGATTTTTTTTCAGGGCAACTATAGTTACCCTGCTTTTTGGCCTCCAAAAAATTAAAGATGCCCTGAAAACTATTTTGATGGACTTCACTTGCATTATTTCACATAATCGGGTCAGATGTGTTTGGCTTGCAATTCTACATGGTTAAGATTTATGCTGATATGTATTAGTGGTAGTTTGAATATATTTTACTGGTTAAATATATAATCGATCGCACATTTCTCGGAGCATCAATTTGATACCAGTACATATTTGATGCTTGCAACGTGTCTTCAACTGTGAACTGCAATTTGATATGTGCGATAATCATATTCAAAGTGGTCAATGATGAGTATGAATACGAATGAGTGTGATTCGAGCCTTTCATTCTGAAATGCTAGCAAGAATCGATTATATCAATTGCAATTATACATCAAATATGATTACAAAGGACTTGTGAGGTGAGTATGTCTCCATTGGCATTTTAGTAACAGACACATATGAATGCAACTTTACATACTCATAAGTCGTTTGCTTTGAATTGATTTCAACTAAACATAATTTAATATAATAACTCGTAAATAATTCAAAAGCATCACCGATTCAATATTTCTCATTGGATCGATAACTACCGATGTTCATTTGATGAACTTGATATCCAGTTATAAAATTACACAGATTTTTTTGTATCAATCATATTGGTTGCTTTCGACTTTGAAAATAACTCACCATCAAATATCACCATCAAATACGAAGAAAACAATGCCTATAATACCACCGCAATGACTCCATCGTTTACTAATTGCTCATTACAATTATCAATTAAATGCTTCGCAATAGATATTGCCAAGTGTTTCAACCCTAATCAGATCAAAACTTTATCATCAAGAATTGCAACCCACATAAATCTGACCCGATTAGTGAAATAATGCAAGTGAAGGCCATCAATTTAGATTTCAGGGCATCTTTAATTTTTTGGAGGCCAAAAAGCAGGGTAACTATAGTTGCCCTGAAAATTTCCAGGGCAACTAAAGTTGCCCTGACACGACCAGGGTAACTATAGTTACCCTAGGGCAACTATAGTTGACCTGAAATCAAAGTTGCCCCATAACATATACACTTGTTCAGGGGGAGGTTATCATCGACTACTTCTCTATTTCACACACTTCTCCCGTGCACACACGTCAGAAACGTCGGAAATCACTGCCCCAGTGCACACACGTCGCAAACGTCAGAAATCACTGCCCCAGTGCACACACGTCGCAAACGTCGGAAATTACTGCCCCATAGCACACGCATCGGAAGCGTATGAAATCACTGCCCCAGTGCACTCACATCGGAAACGTCGGAAATCACTGCCCCGGTGCACAAATGTCTTAAACGTCAACTCATTGTAGTTCATAGTTTGGATATCGGTTAATATCAATTATTATATGATGGAGTTGCAACGCGCGTTTTGATTGGCCGAGAGCAAGTCGGCCGAGAGCAAGTCGCAAGCAATGTTGACTTGCTGATGAATTGTTGCATGAAATGTTATCCGAGTAATGTCAACAAAGAACATTTTTCATCATTTCACATATCATTTTCTCCGAATAATTGTAGTTTTTATTCCTAATGTGAATATTCATTAAAATCAATAAATCTACATTTATGAATTGTATTTTTAAAATTGATTTGCGCGTGTACTCTTTGGTGTAGTGGTTAAGGTGCTCGCCTGCGGATCGATAGGTCCCGAGATCCAGCCCGATCACTGGCACATTTTAATTTTTAAATTTTAAGTAAAATATAGAATAATTACTAAATAAAACAATTGTTTTAATGCCATTATTTGACAATCAAGTGATTTCTATTGTCGATTTCGAATAATGTTAAAGTATCGAGTCCATTGCTCTACCGACTGAGCTAATGAAAACAACTGAACGTTGCGAAATAAAGTTATATATTTTAATGTTTTAATGATGTAAGCATATAATAAAGCATATGTTGACTTGTTTTCAGCAAACATGAAGATATTATTGAACTGATTTGAAAATATTGCCCTTTAGGTTGAAATCAGGTCAATAATACTTCATGTTCACTGAAACAAGTCAACATCTGCTAATTATTCAGGTGACCTTGAGCAGTTTTGTTGATTTGATCGATGCATATATTTCAATGGGATTTCTTTGCACCTAATGTACATGGAATGTGTGCAACGTTGTGCTATTTTTTTGTTTTGCTTTTGGAAGTTTTTATTGGCATTTTTTTTTCATAAACAATACACATACAGGTTACATTACAGAACAAAATACAGGACACGACAATACAATAAAATACAATATGCTGTAGATTCAATATACAATGATAATAATAGTCTCGTATTATTGTAAATATTTTACACTAACAACATTTATTACTCATATAAATGTTATAAAATTGATCATTTCTTAACAAACTTAGCATCACTTGAGCATCTCTTATCTTATAAAATTCTATATTTGAGGTTACTTTGTATGCACTCATATTAAATTGTTTACTATAGAGCCTGGTTTTCCATATAAACACTTAGCAAAAAAGTATATGATCTAGAGGTGCATTATTACTTCATAACATTTATTCAATCGTGCTAGTAATTTCATAAGACTCATTTCCTTTCGATACATATAATAAACAGTTTTCAATCCAGTCCTTTGATTTTGGACATTCCCATAAACAATGCAGTAGAGTGTCTTAATCGTTACAAAATTGGCATTTCCAGAATCATTAATTTTCCATTTGAATAAATTATCACCAGAGACAACGATATTGTTTAATACTTTATAGTGAAATGCTAAAATTTTTCGCTGTTTTACAAATATTTTCATAATTCTAAAATTATCAAGATACACATTTGGCTCAATATCAAAGTCTTCACATATTTTTTGCATAAACGTAGGGTATACAAAATCATACTCAATAAAAATATCATAAAATGTTTTGCTTGTTGCCTTTGATATATTGATTATTATTCCATCATATGATTTAAGAATAGTTTACTCAAAGTCTATACGCGGCTTTTCGTTGCCGTTTACAACCTCCTTTATGTCTAAGTGTACATTGCATGCGTGTTTTATAGCTTTGATAAGGCTTAGATAATTGAAATAGTTAGGCTTGAAATCATATTAATCGCAGAGATTTCCATAGCTAAAAATGTGTTATTATTCATCAGATCATAAATATATATTATACCCTTATTATACCATTTTCCCCCAAAATACACTGTTGTTATTTATCAGTATACATTCAATATTCCAGATAATTGCAAAATTCTCCGTTATGCAAAATATTTCTCTAGCATATTCAAAAAGTTCTTTATAACATTTTGGTAGGTACTTTAGATGTTTTTCGCTGTAGTTAGATTTTAATAAAAACAGGCAATTGTCATAATTAAGCAAGTTTTTAGAAAAAATCTGCTAAAATTCTAGGTATACAGCCTATGCGATTTATACTTATACATGTCCAAAATATCTGGACTCCTTAGACCCCCGTTAGAGTAATTAGCTTTAAGCTTCATGCGTTTGACTTTGGCTGGTCTATTATTACATATAAATCTATTAAATCTATTTTTTTTGTTCTGGAGAGTCGTTAATTTTATACTTGAGTTACTCATTATGTGTATCACGTTAGATAACCCAAGTGATTTTGCAACAAGTATTTTACCGAAAAGAGTAAGAGAAATGCTCGAAAACATGTTGAATTGTTTTATTATTTTATCAATACATGAGTCAATATTCAGAGCGTTACTTTCAGGGTTTCGAGGGATCGATATACCTAACACATGTACAGGATGTTTGTTAATTACAGTTCCACATGGCGCCTTTCCTTATTTTTCAAGGGCAAAAGCCAAATAATTGGACTTAAGACCAGATACTATCGTTGTGTTGATTCATAGATTGCCATTTTGAGAAAATGTTTTTAAATTTGACTTTACACAACTATTAACAAGTGGCAAAATGATAGTGCTATTATGACAGCATCGATTTTGTAGTTTTATTTAGTATCTTTAATTATGTAACATTTTGCAATCTATTTTGGAAAAAAAACATGTTAAGTCGACTTGACACATTTTTGCACGGAACCCTTTGAAAACTATGCATTTATGTCTATGTCTAAAAACAACTGAAAATCGCGAGCTTATTGTTTCTCTAGAACCATGCCGCGCTTATTATCGTCCAAGCTATGTTTGAGGACGTAATCTATCATGAAAATGGAACAAGAGGGGTGACCATATACACCCTTGTCTTACACCGGCTGTTTTTTTTAACCATTCTGTTTTTTTTCATCATTAATCTGTGCACATCACGCGGACCTTTTACAGGAAGGGGCAAACACTTTTTCTGCTGCACTTAGTAGTTTGATGACCCTGCTGCTAGAATAGATGGTATGTTCTCGTTTTTAGACAGTTTGATTATTACACCTATCATCCAGCCTTAGAGGGGTCTTTCATTCTTCCATACAACATATATATCTTTGTTAGCCGTTGTTCTGACTTCTTTCCGCTCAATTTTAGCATTTAACAAATGATGTCATAATATCCTGCTGCTTTGTGTTGCTTTTCATTGATTGAGGCATTTTTAATTTTCCTTCACTTTGATCTGAAATATCTATGTCTAGCTTGTCCTATTCTGATTGTATGATGTCTATTGGTGCTGCTGTAGGGTCCGCGCTATGCAATTTACTGAAGTACTCAATCCTAAACGCCGTCTTCGGTTATCCAATAGTGCAACGCTAGAGATGCCAAGAACGAACAATAGTTATGGTGAAAGGGCTTTTAGTGTTGTTGGGCCTAAGTTATGAAACAGCTTACCTAGTAATATTCGACATCAAACAACGTTTAGCTCTTTTAAGAAATCGCTCAAGACGTATTTATTTGTGGAAGCATAGAATGGACAATCGATTGTCCTTGTATTTATACTATCTGTATCATATCTGCAATATCTATATCGTTTTATTTGAATTTAATGTATATCTTAATGCTTTTATTATAGTACATGTCTTGTGACATTGTCATATACTGAATATATTTATATACAGTGCGTTCAGTGGTATACCCTAATGAGCGTATTTAAAGCAATCATAAATAAATAAACAAACATTTAAAAATAAATCTTTTCATTTGCCCTTCTTCATCTCTGATGATATTGTCATTCTTAATTTTCACTAGTTTTAGTGTAGTTTGTGTTTCTTTTCAGTTCTTTCGCTTTCTTGGGCCCATATGAATGACAGATCTTGCATTTCTGAGTGCACTTAATTCTAAGTCAGTAGTTTGAATCTTAATTCAAGGCTAGATTTATGTAATCAAACAGTAAACATTATAATTTTCAAAGTGAGTTTTAGCTGATCAGAGTATTTCAATCAGAAATTCGAAGTATGAACCGAGATATCGGTGTCAAACTTAGAATGTAAGTGCACTCAGACATGTAAGGTTTGTCATGCATATGGGCTGAGAATATGTCTTCCTGCCCTGGATCCATCTTCTAGCTCTGCTGCTTGGTTTTCATGCCATGTACCTTTGTCCACTTAGGCGCTTTGTTCGACCTTCTTATGTAGTTTTTTTTTGTATTTCGCTTTGGATAATTCTGTTTGTGTCCTTAATTTCTCTCTTTTGGAAGACTTCCGTTTTTCTACCAGGCCTTTTGTTGTTTCAGATATTGTATTCAGAATTGAAAAGTAAATCGAATAAAACATGCATTAAAATCATCTTTATATATTGATGGAATCGATAACTTAAATATTAAGCAGAATGGACTATTTGTAGATTGGTATACACTTTAGTCATCACAAAATAATGTAAGCAGCTAATTTTAATATTTGGTTACATATATAAGGTTGTTATTTTGTGTAAAATTGAGACAAGTAACAATAACTATAGCAGGACTAAACTTAATTAATTCCCACATTTTGAGATATGAGACCGTAAAACAAATCGTATACAAACTATTATTAATAAAAAGCTTAACAAAAACGTTTTAACGAAAAGTAGATTTTTATGAGACTGCTTATCAAAAACCGCAACCTGTTTCACTAATAACAAAGATTTGGCTCTGATTATTTAGCCAAATTAACTGATGATATTATTCATATATTTTCCAAAGTGATATATTGCAAATACAGTTTTAGATATGTAAGACGAATTCTCAATACGTTTTATGTTGACTGTAGACTTATATGAACATGTTTATGGCGATAAACTGAATTCGTATTGACGATCAACATGAGCAAAAGTATCAGAATAAATTAAGATTTCATTGCAGTGCAAATTAGAAAATGAATTGATGTATTTATTTTGTCCAGTCATTTAGATACAAAATCGGAAAATAAACAATACGCAGTTGCTATCTATTCAATAACTATATAAATTAAGTAAAAAAGTAAAAAGTTAAAAAGAAATAAACAAGCAAATAACATAAACATTAAAAATCATCAATGCCTTCATATTCAAATAATCCATATGCTAACATGTGGACTGATAGAATTATCACTTAAATTAGATATATATTTTGATAAGCATAAGCATATATTCTAATCGTCATTGGTATACATTTAGCATTACACTTGTTATCAAATAAAAAAAAACTCAAAATAAATCGTTGGCTTAAATAATATGACCAAATGACCAAATTGTATATTTATTTAATTTTGTATATTGTAAATACAGTTTCAAATATGTAAAACGACATCTTAATATAGTTTTTACTTTTATGAGCATTTTGTGGCCATTTATTTGTTCACATTGTTTGGTTAACTTATAGCACGAATAAGCATTTATAAATCTCCTTTATATGATTGTATTGCAAGCACAATATTGTTTATTCTACTGATATTTTACATATCTAAAGCGATCGGATTAGAACCCCGGTGAACATGGTTACCGGCTCATTTTGATGTCCAAAGAACACATTACTAGTACCACCGTCCCTTTCCACCCACATCTATTGATCGGCATCACACACAACTGTAGCCGTGATTGAAATCTGGTCCGATTCGCGGTCCCCAACTGCATCGTTAGCATCGGACTATGCGAACGATTCACCAATCTCATTCCCATCCAGCATAATAGCATCATGAATGTGACAAGCTGCATTCTAGATCTGGGCCAGAGTCAATGAAGAAGAGTATCTCACGAGCTGTTCCTCACAAAAAGTATTCCCCAGCGAATCCAATCTGGCTTTCAGAGTTTGAGAAAATTTGCTCTAGCTTGGATTTTTTAGCAGTTTGAAGAACTCCTTTTTTGATACTTTATTTATTTTGAGATGATAAATCAAAATATTTTGTTGCAAATTCATCGTAATTGATAACATATTATTTGTCAATAATGATAGAATATTTCGTTATATTATACAGTTTAAATTTTGCTCCAAGCTGGCTAAAAAAGGAGGAACAGCTCAGCTGGCTTTGAATAAATGAACACCTTTTTGCAAATTTCTAATGTTCAAAAGGGAGATTTTCGCTGTTGTTACACTAATTGAAGTTGTTTTAAAGGGATTAAACAACTGTTTAGAAAATGTGTCGTGGGATGCCCTTCAATGAAAAGGGATTCACGCATGTTGTGTTATTATAGTGATTAAACACGTTTGTGATAATCCGGTCAAAAATGATGATATCGTCGGGATTATAATTGCACGAAGACGAGGCGTAAGCAGTAAAAGCAGCTACTATGTTCTTTGCATCTAAAGATTAATAGTAGTCTTAAGTGAAGTACATTGCAAATCTATCACTTTTTGGATGTCAAAGGTATACGAGTATAGCGATAGACTTACTTTGAATAACAACAAAGAAATATTTTCAACGTAAATGACATTTACAAATTAGAGTTTGAGCTTTCATAATGTAATGTGCTGTAAATTAAACATTTCAACCATTTAGACGATTTGGTGTTATTATTTGCAAACGTTTTTAATGGAAAATCAAAATTATAGCATGGAATTGCCTTGAAACAACAATTTAAGGACTATAATACAGTTATAAAAATATATGGTTGATATTATCGTAGACGAAACATTTGAATGAGTAA
>LQRL01041366.1:0-16177 GCA_001703475.1 Hydroides elegans
GATGTGTTAACACCAATCTGGGGAGCCTGGTGCATTTGGAATTGGCTTACAAAAGTAATCGTGCTTATGTAAGCATATTTGCTATGTAAGTTAAATGATAAATTTGTTTCACTGGCCTTGTCAGCTGCGTCTCAAAAGTATAAATTGAGGATACTTTTGCCAACTGGTCTCGTCAGTTCAAGAGATGTCTTCAGAAAGAAGTGAGTGATGATGCAAGATGTTACTCTGTTTTTCTTTCATCACATGATCTTGTTTATTCGCAAAATAGTTCGTTATTTCCAAGGTAAGTTTTAGCTAAAACTGACCATCCTGCATATACGAATTGTTGAAGTTCACGGGGGATCCAAGGTCACTGACCTTCTAGTTTAAAATAAATGTTTTTTTGGACAGTGTTGATTTCTATTATAAAGTCACATTCGCACTAGCACCATTGTCGTCCAAGAGCAAGTCACGCGGACGAAATGGCGGTCGCATTTGCGAGCTAGGGACTGCTAAGGTACACCCCCTAAAATGTGTAAGAGTATAAATATAAACATTTAATTTCTGTTCATTTAAGGTCAGAGATCACAGCATGGTTCACCAAGAAAAACTCCTCGCACAAGATCGGTTTCAAATTCATCCAGAAAGGTAACATCATCATTATTAAACTTGAATACATACTTGTATATTGTAGATATATACACTGTATTTACTTAAGTCACATAGGACCAATAAAATTCCACTGTGTCTTCAATTATCACTATTTGTCGACAGTTATGAGTTTTGGGACAATCGAATGTAAAAACTCTATGTAATAGAAAACAAATGTTAAATTATTTGAAGTTTTTCTTAAATTTCTTTTTAAAACGCGGAAGTTGTCAATATGTACAATACTTATGACTTAACTTATTAACTTACATTTATTCAACATATATGATAATTAAAATAGAGTTTTCTTATCTGAACTTATTGTCTTTTCCAGGGCAAGACATCAAGGGACAGAACCATCTCGCCCGGCGCCAAGAAGAGCCCGGGCAACGATCCAAATATCGAGCCACCGGGCACTCCCAAGCAAAATGCAGCCCGGGATTTCCGAGCAAGATGGTGGGCATTTTTGTTTGACAACCTAAGAAGGGCGGTCGATGAGATTTACAACACGTGTGAGCAGGACGAGTCTGTTGTCGAATGCAAGGCAAGTGTCCTTTCATTATGAATTGGTATTTGATATTTATGTGATTTCGTAATTATTGGATTGTAGAAAAAAAGCAGTAAGTCACTGTAGTGTTACACCCATTTTAATGATTATGGGCCTTGGCAATCGAATCAAAATTAAAGCGCAGTTTTCTACAAAAAAATAAGTCTTTGGTCCACATAATTAGCGATAGTTCGAGATGTACCGTAATTACCGGTGTATAACCCGCGGGTTATACACCGATTTTACAAACGAAACACCTGGGTGCGGGTTATACACCGGTGCGGGTAATACACCGAATTCGAAAACATAAAACGATCATTTTGAGATATCTGCATAGCCTTATAATAGGGAGTAATTAACAAGTGGGGTTTTGTTGTTACACAATCAGAGGATCAGTAATGCTCAGTGATTAGCGAGCGACACTGAATGAAAAGTGAGTAGCATTGATAAGATGCTGGGTGACTGTGAGGGTGCGCGGACAAAAGCCCCGAAGGACAAAAGCCCCGAAGGACAGAAGCCCCGCGATTTTGTCAGCTAGGACAGAAGCCCCGCGATATATTTAAACATATTTTTCACACTTTATCAGAAATATCTATCATCTTTTTTCAATCAAACAAAAACTTAATAAACGATGTCACATATTTTGTATCATGCCTCTCAATAATGCGCGCTCTCGATCGGATTAGCCGATTTATTTGTGTATATGTTGTGATTTGATATTCACGTTGCAATCAAGAGTCACATTATTACGTCAATTGCAATCGAGGATGCCTAATACGCGGTCCCGTAGCAGCATTATGCAATCATGTTTATAATAAAACATCAAATAAAAAAAAGATAAAGCACTCATTTTATTTAAAATGTTGAATATATATATATTTTTAATCTCGGGGCTTCTGTCCTAGCTGCCAAAATCGCGGGGCTTCTGTCCTTCGGGGCTTTTGTCCTTCGGGGCTTTTGTCCTAGAATCGACTGTGAGATGTGTGTTTGCTTTGTATAGCCTTATCATGTCAGATGCTTTTACTGAAAAGACAATTTGGGGTTTATAATAGATATGGGATAGGAGTGATTTATGAGTTATGAAAAGAGGGGGAATTAAAAGGGAAAAGTGAAATCATTCTTTAAAATAATAGATAGTTTAGGTACTTGTTGATGATTTATAGTTTAGGTATTTCACTGCATTGTATAGATATCTTATTTCGCTGTAAATCGACATTTTTCCAAATTTAAGGGGTGCGGGTAATACACCGGTGCGGGTTATATACCGAATATGAAAACATATTTCTCCCATTTTGGAGGGTGCGGGTTATACACCGGTGCGGGTAATACACCGATAATTACGGTACTGAGAGGTGCCATTTCATAAAATAAACTCTCGGGGTTACCGTACTGAGTTGCGATAAAGATGGGTTTTTGTTTGCTCTTAAAGGAAGCGATCATGATGCTGGAGCAGAGTACACGTGACTTCCAGGCGCTCATCGAGAGACTCAAGGTGCTTCGCGCCTTCGAAAATGCAGATGTCACAAAAAGGTAAGGTCACTAAATGTCATCTTAAGGTTAATCGATTCAGAGTACGTGGTTTTTGGATGATTGACATATGGTTGAAGATATATTTCATGATGTAGCATAATAATTGGTTTAATTTTTGCCAATGTTTTTTTTTGCAAATACAACATGTAGGTTGGTTTGTGTAAAACATACACAATCATAAGAATGGAGTAAGTTACTTAAGATAACGGTGCCCTTTGTTAATATAGTTGATTTTCTTAGTCCAGTAGCACGTTCGATTGTGTTACGCTTTCATCAAGGTGATATGTTCATTTGATGTTTAAATTTACATAAACTGCTATTCATTGATATTGTATCATTGCTAATTATGTATTTTAGACCAAGATCTTTAGCATGGGATGTGAGAAAAACATCACCCGGAAAAGGACTATCAAATAGTCAGAACAAAGACTTCTTCGTGCCTAGCCCAACTGTTTCGAGAAGTTTGAATTTCGGAACTCAAACAGAGTAAGTTTATTGTCTTGATGCTTTCATTAAAAAAAAAAAAACTGGATAAAACATCTATCAGGTAAAACATGTAGTGAGTTTTAATTTTACTACTTAATATAACTTTGACAAAGTAAGTTTTTTTCAGTGGGTGAAGAAATTCTTGGCGTTAAACTACATGAATGTTTCATGAAAATTCATCAATCAATGCATAGGGTTTTCGCGCAATTCATTATATCCCATTTGTTTTAGCTCACCAGCTGGCAGTAGCTGGGCAGAACGGGTTAAGAACTCGCCACCAGTTACCAAACCTCTTAAACTCAACGTGGCGCCTCTCACATCCAGCGAAAATATCGATGCTGCAAAAAAAGAAGGAGATCCTGTTATAGGTATCAGAATTTTGTCTGTCGTTTTTTTTTTTCGTCGATCGATTTTACAGGAGAATACGTTAATAGTTTTTGGCACTAAGTATTTATTTTCATAGAATGTCCTTCAATTTGGGGCTTTCTGCACGAAATCAAGAATAATATCACGTTTTATTCTGATAATTCAATTAAAATAACTTTAAATGTGTAGACATATAATATAAAAATAATTGCGTGCATTTGCATTGTAAGTTAAATCATGCATTGCTGTTTCAGAGGATATGGATGGATGGGAAACAGTGCACAAGGGTCGACATGGCAAATTGAGGCGATCGCATTCAGGTATATTCTGGCGTCGAATGATTCATACAAAATGACAGTACACCTGTATATACATTTATATATCCATTGATCATGAGAATATTGTAAAGTATGTGTCGATTACAAGTTATGAGAAAATTGACATATAGAACCTATAAGAAAAATGTTTTTCTTAAACCGTTTTTCTTTTACTCGGCTTCCTTTTGCGCTTTTGTATGATTGATGTGTTAATCGTAAAATTGCATTACAGGATCGCTGCATAAAGCGGGCACCTCGTCTCCCGCCAGTTCCCACAAGGGCTCACCCAAGCCCTCCCCTGCCTCCACCAAACAACCATCCTTCCGTCGAGGCTCTCAACCAGCCAAACAGAAACCTAACAACCAACCCAACACGGCGCCTAACACACCTCTTCCCGACACTAACCGCCAGCGCGCCAGCAGTATTGATAGCGAGAAAGAGAACACTGAGACTAGCTACTCGCAAGCACTGAAATCGAAATTCGCCTGGTCCATGCCCGATATTAAGCAGGGCCGCCCGCCTTATGACGATGATACAGATGAAGAAGAGGTGTTGAATGGTTATCATAAAGAAATCGATTATGACGTCATAACTAAAGACGATGCTGATTATGACGTCACAAGTAAAGGCGGTGATGATGACGTCCCGAGCAGTTTGGATGCGGATGTTGAGGCGTATCAGGCTCAGCTTGAAAGCGTATGTGCTTGTATTATTTATTGATTTTTTGAAGGGTAGTAATATTGTCTTTTGGTCTCCATTAAGAATTTTAAAACCGAGCATAATATGTGCGTAAAATAATTAAGATGAAAGAAAAGAAAAAAAAAAGATAATGATAATAGATATTAACCTAAAATTTATTAAAAAAAAAAACAGCTAAAACGTAACCTTAAGCAATACACTATTCCTACATATCCTTCATTCTTTTTTTTTTCTCATTCTAACAGGCCCTAGCTTCAGCCCTTGACGCCGAAGAGAGCCTCGACCAGCAGCTCGAGCAAGAAAACGAACTTGCGATTCAAGCGGCGGAAAATGAAGAAGAAAATTATCTGAAACAGATTGCACAGGAGCAAAATGCAGAGATCGATATTGAGACGGAGACGGAAACTGAACCTGAGAGTGACTTAGGGGTAAGGATATTTGAAGAGGCAAAGTTGGATATTCTATGCCTTTCCTGTTTTTAAGGGGTAAGGATATTGATCATGATTAGAAAGAAAACGAATAAACGGAATTGCTTGATCATAGTTAGTATGGTATATATCAATGCAGGTCATTGCGTTATGGGATAAAATGTTAAGATTCACGTCCTTTGCACGTTTGTTTATGAAAGATAGAAACTCTAAGAAATAAGAATATTTAAACTGTGTATGTAAGTGTACACATCATATAGTTTTGAATACATGGATTTTCTTCTTGAATGTTGTTATGTTTGTGTCTACAGACGACAGCAGGTTCGGGTACCCTGGACTCATCGACCCAACCACTGGACTGGGATAGCATGGTCAAACAGTTAGAAGGTAAGATACCTGAAATATATTGAGTTAGTGGAAGATTTAATTAATTTTAGGCATACATGTACTTGATCAACTTAAGCAGGTTTCGTTAGTTACAACTACATATATTGGAACATAGCCGCAAATCAATCGTCTCATTCCCTCGTTCGCCAAAAAAACAAATCACACACATCTAAGTCACATGTCTACAAACTATCAGATAAAACCAAGCTCAGGCCTTGAATTTGGCAGGCCATTTAAATTCCATTCGACCACCCCTGCCCCATCTCTCACAACTGATGATTTTCTGTTGCTTGCATTCTCAGCCGACCGCAAGGCGAACTTGTCTTGGGGTGACATGGCAGAAGAGGAAGAAGTGAACACACGCACGCCCGGTCGTAGCGTCCGTGTGCATGAGAAACTGTCCTCGCCATCTAGGAAGAGGTAAGGGGTTTCGTATAAAAAAACTGACCTATCTTAATTGATCCAACACAACGCACACGTCATGATAATATAATGCAAGAAAAAAAAACGACATTTTTGGATTTATTTTAAAATATCGGAATCGATTGATGTTGATCTCACGGACCAAGGCTCTGAGATAACACCATTAATGATTATTATAAAGTGTGCATAACCGTAACCTTATGTCATATCAATACAAGCGAGATTTTCAACAAAAGTAGTGATTGAATGTCAATCCACGAAAACTTGATATTTTCTGTCTCCTTCAACAGTCGTTCGGCAACAGAGACGCGCAAGAAATACGAAGAGAAACAAGCGAAGGCGGAGGAACTGCGCAACAAAGTCATGACGGAGCGGGCTGAGAGGATCAAGAATCTCACCAATAAGGTTAAAAAAAGAAAATATTTTGCTATTTCTTTAGAGAATTCGTCTTCGCGTTTATTAAGTATTATAATAATACTTCATGTTTTGAGGGCAATGCGCCGATTGCTGGACCCGAGGGCAAGGGGTAAGGACATTACCCTGCCACCCCCTGTGTTGCAAATAGAATGGCCGAGGGCCGGTTCGGCATTTTATTGCCCCGTTAGTTTACTTATCTTTTCTTTATAAAATATTGTGCAGGCATGTAATAAACAATGTTATTACATGCCTGCAAGTTATTTTATAAAGAAATGATAAGGAAACTGCCAGCGCAGTAAAATGCCGAACCGGCCCTCGACCATTCTATTTACAACACAGGGGTGACAGGGTATCGAAACGCGAATAAAATCACTTTTAATTTATCTTAAACATATAAAATCATCAGAAAGGCATATAATAAAAATCGGGCACGGGGTTAGACGGACCTCAGGCTGCGCCTTCGGTCCGTCCTTCCCCCTTGCCCTCGGGTCCAGCAATCAACGTATTGCCCTCAAAACATGAAGTATTATTATATAATTGGTAGAATCGAACTCGAAGTATTATTGAGGACACGAGATATCGGAATGAACAAATAGATCATCATGGATGAGATATTTATCAAGTCATTTTTATTGTATGCTGTTCGATATAAATGTAAAAATGAAGGCGCGAACATCATAAGTAAATGGATATCACTGTTTAGCGTTAAATAAGATCTCCTGTCTAGTCTCGCCCATATCGACACCATACTTTATTATCCAGGTAGTGGAAGTGCGTAAATACAAAGCCGAGTTGTTGAACGACCGTCGCATGGAAGTTTTCACTTTATAATTTAGAATACGTTTTATTTCAGGACACTTACGTTTTAATTCAAGTTTTGTTGTTGGAAAAAATATTTCTTTTGACTACAGGTAGTGGAAGTGCGCCAATACAAAGCCGAACTTTTGAACGACCGTCGCGAGTTGATGTCGCACAAACTGACGATGGCCGAAGAACGGAGGCAGGTGATGCTGAGGAAGACCAAGAGAAAGGCACATGAGGAGGAGGCTAAGGTAAACGGGAGAAAGGGGCACTGGGTGTCTAGTTTATAGGCATTTCATTAATCATATTTGATGTATTATTGGGGTTTTTTATATGTCTTATGTGTGCGATATGAACGCCCGTTTATGAGAAGAAAGACGTGAAAAGTACGCACGTACGACCTAGTGTTGTGTTTATTTTGACGCATAAAATGATTTTCAAAATTTACAGCGAATCAGTCCAAAGGAGGAATTCGCTCACAGAGAGTCAAATTTGTAGTTGTTAGTTTAATCTATAAATTGACTCGTTTAGGCCTTAAAAGTTTGGCGTTTTGAAGTTTCGAGTAAAATATTTATATTTTGTGTGCGTTAATTTGTATTGCTTTATATTTGTGTTTTAGGCGAATGAAATTGCGTTTATCAATAGCATGGAGGCGCAAAACAAGAAGCACGAGCTCGTTCAGAAACAGGCCGAACTGGAAGCGAGACTACAAGACAGAGAGGTACATAGAAATAAAACAAGCGTGATAGTATGTTGTTTCTGTTCCATATTTCATAATATTCAGTTCCACAGTTTATTTTCTTATGAAATGTTATGTGCAAATCATGTTGTGTTTTTTTGCGTTTTTTTTTTAAATAATTAGAAATAACTTTTTAACCCAGCTTTCGTGAAACGAAAACTGGGTTTTTGAGATCGGTCGGTGTCATCCGCCGTTAGTTAGTTAGATAGTTAATTAGTTAGTTAGTTGTATAATAAACTTTTTCATGGAAACCTATCTCCTCCCACAGTTTTGGTCGTAGAGTTTTCAAACTTTAACCCAAGCTTCTTTATGGTACCCTCATACCGGCTTGTGCTTTATAGGACGATTGACCCTCTTGGCTCGCCATCGCGGACTCCGCCATTTTAGCCCAATTTGTCTTCTATATTGTAAAAAAAACTTTAGCCCATTCCGCATGATCATATACCGACTGCTATCGATAAGACAGGTCCCATGGCGTGTATTATATACACGACCAAACCTGCCGTAAGCAGAAAGGTTGGTCATGCGGGGGCTTGTGTCTTGTGTGATTGCGTCATCTTATATCCAATGGTGGACACGCGCATTTTTCTCATTGACGCATACCTTCAAGTTATTGATTTTTATGTCTATTTATTTTATTGTTTGTTTAGATCACAGCTGTTACACACCAGGCCGAATAGCTCAGTCAGTCGTGTATCGACTTCATGATCCAACACTCGTGGGTTTGATCCTGGATTCAACTCAAAAATAGTTTGCCTAAGAAAATGTCAAATAATATTCTCAATTAGGGTGCCTATAGGAAATAACCATATCTTATCTGAAAGTCTTTGATTTGATATACTGGGCGGGTCATAATGTACTCATACATATTGTTTATATGTTCGTTCATATCGCATAGGGGCCTGTAGCTCAGGGATAAAGCATCGTAATCATGGTCATAAGGTTGTAGGTTAGAATCCCAGCTTGTACAACCTATTCCTTATAATGATGCTAAAATTATGAAAACAATTCTAACAATGGTTATTCATATGCAGATGTTTAAACGAATGGACACCATGCCTTTTTTTATTACCGGCGTATGCATTTACACGTTTTTACACGCAATTAACAAAATGCGCTTGCTAGCACTTAAAAGAGGTTACGTTATATCTATAAACTAAAGCTGGGTCATTGTCCTTGACAATCTTGTTTTTTCAGGAGGAACGAAAGAGAAAATTCGAAGAGGAAGCTGCGAAAAAAGCTGCGGTGGAGGTAAGTGGTACTTCCCTTTAGATTTTGAAATGATATTGATCCATAAAACCAAACCAATCTAGAAGAACAATATTTGAGTTTGTTAAAAGGAATTTTGCCATTTCTATGTTTTGTAGAATTGTGTTTGAGAAAAAAATATTAATTCTTTGTACAAAGGTTTCCATAGATAAATGAGTACAAGGCAAATCTATAAGATATGTGTTAGCTAAATCGGTTCCTGCGCATTCCATAAACGTAAGAAATAAAAATTGCATTTGTTATATTCAGGCACGGCGCAAAATTCTGGAGGCCGAAAAAGAAGCGAGACTGCAGGAAATGCTCTACAAAAGACATGCAAAGTGAGTAGTAAAACAGTGGCAATGAAGAAGCCTCTGTGTTTTATGCGTGTCCTCATTTTACGGTAATTTTAACAGTAAAGATAGCCTAATGGTTGATCTAACAGCTATTAAAAACAGAATTTACACGATCCGCCATGAAATTACATGTATGTATTAATAGGGCTATATCACTGGAAATAAATTTATCATCGATTTTTAGAGAGAAGACGATCGAGCTTCGCCAACAAGAAAAGGAGAAGGAGCGGATTGAGCAGAAACGAGCGAAGGAAAAGGAGTTTGAGGAACGTATGGCTGCAATTAATGCGCAGGAGGCACAGCGCAAGGAGGAACTACAGAGAAATATAAAGCAAAAGGTATGATGGAGTCCCAGTCTGGATATATTGATTTTATGAAGGGCCCTAGATGCAAGGTGATGGGTTTATACTATGCGTTATCAGTGCCGTGAAGTTAATTATAGATGGAAGTTTTCAAGCAGGCCTTCAAAAACATGTCTAAATTAACAGGCATTTAAATGGGTGTTTACGTAATTTTGCGTATATTGATGATACTCAAACATCTGTAAATATATATGTATTACTTCCATATGCAATGATATTTATATACTATTCTTCCATCTCGCTTGGACGAATCTGAAAAGTGCAAATGCGAGAACATAGTACAGAAAACGAGCTTTACAAATTAAACATATACATGTACAATGCTTTATTTTAAATTGCTTTGTTTAGTTGGACGAGTCCGAAAAGCGCAAACGCGAGAACATCGCGCAGATCAAAGAGAAGGCGTTCGAGATGAGCATCCTGCGTCACTCGACCGACGACCATAATGATGCGCCTACGTCGGTGCCCTATGAGACAAAGAAGTTCTGCTCCGTCTGCAATGTCATGGTCAGTGTGCCCAATAGTAAACTGTTATCACATATTAATTATTAAGGATTCACTATCACATGCATTGAGCATAACTCCATACCCTACGAGACAAAGAAATTCTGTTCTGTCTGCAATGTCATGGTTTGTATACAGACGGCATATTGACTTTTGATTTTCAATTCTTGTAACTAAAACTAAATCCATTGCCATTCTGGGTAATTTATTTCATAAAAATTACGTGCCTACGTCGGTGCCCTATGAGACAAAGAAATTCTGCTCCGTCTGCAATGTCATGGTCAGTGTGCCCAATAGTAAACTGTTATCACATAATAATTATTAAGGATTCACTATCACATGCATTGAGCATAACTCCATACCCTACGAGACAAAGAAATTCTGTTCTGTCTGCAATGTCATGGTTTGTATACAGACGGCATATTGACTTTTGATTTTCAATTCTTGTAACTAAAACTAAATCCATTGCCATTCTTGGTAATTTATTTCATAAAAATTACGTGCCTACGTCGGTGCCCTATGAGACAAAGAAATTCTGCTCCGTCTGCAATGTCATGGTCAGTGTGCCCAATAGTAAACTGTTATCACATATTAATTATTAAGGATTCACTATCACATGCATTGAGCATAACTCCATACCCTACGAGACAAAGAAATTCTGTTCTGTCTGCAATGTCATGGTTTGTATACAGACGGCATATTGACTTTTGATTTTCAATTCTTGTAACTAAAACTAAATTCATTGCCATTCTGGGTAATTTATTTCATAAAAATTACGTGCCTACGTCGGTGCCCTATGAGACAAAGAAATTCTGCTCCGTCTGCAATGTCATGGTGAGCATGGGTATATACCTCATAGTTATCTGTATTTACCTTTTCATCTATGCACTCTTTGACATACATAGTTTTAATTGCTCCAAGAGACAAAGAAGTTCTGCTCCGTCTGCAATGTCATGGTTTGTATATAGTTTATTTGCGTTCATATTCGATATAAGTAAATATTCTGCTATAGGGCCTATATCTCTCAAGTGATGACCACGCAGTCAGTTTGTCATTTCAGGTTCATCATAGTTTTGTAAAAAAAAAAAAATAATAAGAATAAGATATATTACAACGGAGAAAACGCATTGTTTCTTCATAACTTAATATGTCTGATATTGTTGTTCATTTTTAAAACAACATATGCTGATAATTTAATCATGATAATATGAGAAAATTCTGTTTTCGGAAGCGTTTGTATCAAATTTGAAATTATTACTTGCTTGAAATTATAAATAATTGCGGACATATTATATCTGTTACCATTAGATTTCATCTGAAGTGTACCTACTGAGTCATCTTCGCGGAAAGAAGCACCAAGAAGCCCTGAAAGAGTCGAAGAATGGAAAAGAACTAACCAAGCATGATATCGTGAGAACAAGCCGTGGTTTTTCTCTATACAATTTTTGTTTGCTTTGTCGTTGGATACAATCTGGTTAAGATTTAATGAAAAAAATATATAAATCATATACGAGTACACACTACATGTATAAGCACTTTTTCGAATTTTTAATGACAATTTTGAAAGAGGACATAATGTCACCATTGTGCTATCAAAATATAATTAAGCAAAAGTGATCTGGGATATCAAGCGCAATTGGACTATAAATGATAGATGTGATTAAATGATATGAAATTATTAAACAAAAGGTCTTTTTTTCATGCTTCATCTTCAACTGTTTTGGAACATGAACAAAAAAAAGTAACAGTTAATAAGATAGAATCTGACATTTGTGCATCTCCATGTTCTGATAATCGTTGTTTCTTAAACACCATATCTACTCTCTCGCATTTTCTACACCATCATATTTTCTCGTTACAGGAACGCTTCAACCTGAAGCACATTTCGGACGCCCCGAAGGACAAGCCCGATCCTCAGGTGTTGAACGACAAGGAGAGACAGAAAGCACTCAAGAAGCGCTGTAAGAAGCTGAGAACACGCATGGCCCAAAGGTGATAGAAGTTACTAAATAATTGTGTACACTTATTGATCCACAGGTCTCGCGTACGAAGTAAAGGAAACGGTGACATCACAACCCTGGTTTACTTAGATAGCTCAAAGAAAATCATGGGTGTCAGATTTTGTAACTCTAGTGATCACTTTATTGGCCAAATCCATTGTTTGTCCGACAAAAAATGTCCTCGTCGCCTTCGACGGGCGAACAACATGGCCAATCTGAACCATAAAGCCTGTGCCTTTCTTTTAAAAAATCATGAACGTCAGCTCGAGTAAAATATAAAGACAAAAATGTGAAATACAAATATTTTATTACAGCTTTCCTGTACGATAAAACATAATTTTTACATAAATAAACCAATCAAATGCTATGAGTTAAATTCGAAATACAATTAAATCATTCTTTAAATCTAGAAGAAACTGTGCCGAAACTGTAACGATATTTTTCTCGACAAAGTTAAAAGGCCAAATGAAACACCGATTGAAAGAGATTAACAGTTTTGTGTACCTGTAAACTGTGTTGAAATGTGCCAAACATATGAAAAGAAACTTTTTCCATTTTTTATCGAAACTTAGATTCATTGGTGACAGACGTCAGTTTTCTCGAAACAAACATGTGACAGCTCGGATGACCTTCTCAACAATTCGATCTATTCATACCAACACGGAGCTATTCATTCGCATTTCAAAAATAACCAGCTGGTATTTTTTAATCATTATCAAAAGGCGCATTTGTTTTTCAAGCAGAGTAAATGCTTGTAAATACACAATCGCCAAGCACCTGAGTATATATTCTAATGTGTACCTAGTATACATTCATGTGTACTTAGTATATACTTATACCCAATATGCGGGGTCCCCTTTACATAGGAAGAACACATAAAATCGGATACTTTTCTATTTGTCCTTCAAATAACATGTACAAGTTAATATCACACTCGCCAATCCGATTAATTCTGAATGGTTTGTGTACTTTTTGAAAAAGCAAAATATCTCCTGATTGTGTGTGGTTCAGAAGAGAATCGGGTTTCAGTGTAAAGTTTGCTCGATAAGAATGAATTTGACACTGTACATAAAGTTAGATAAACTCATTCAAATGATGGTACCCTAAGTCCAGTTGTACAGTAAAACTGAAGTTCTGTTCTCCACAATGAATGTATTCTTTTATTTTACCCCTTATTTGACTTCGTTCTGGGGAAAAGTACGTGTAATATGTACTTTTAGACAATGTGCAAAAAATGCAAAGGGCCCTCACTTTTATATTACGGATAATAAAGTAACCTTATTGTGCAGAATGTGTACAAAATGTCAACTTGATTTACTAGAATAATATAATGTCTGCCATTTTCAAATAGGTTTTATCGCCCACACCCAATGTGGTTCCGGTCATGATTTGATTTTATGTGTACAATGATAAATATTAATTTCCTCTCTAGTAAACTATTGAGTATTCATATGCCTAATAACATAATGACTCGTATATTTACAAAGAAGTTGTATCAATTTTCATGTCTTAAGTGTACTCGTTGTTTGTATGAGTATTTGGGTTTAGGGACAGTCCATTTTACACGGTATAAAGACCATTGCTAAGATAGCTGGATGTTCCTTATAAATTGCTCACTTCAGCTAACAACCATCCTGTCCGTGCCCTAACGCGACAGTCTTTCGAAGCCAGTGCATTGCAGCAAATTGAGTTTTCTAACTTGTTTAACTAATCTGTATTGAAAGGCGACGAGTTAATTCGATTGGCACATCATTCGGTTCTGTTCGTGTGTGTGTGTGTTTGTTTGCATAGCAATGCAAAAATTTGATGGGAATTTTTGTTGTCGCCTTATAAAAAAATGACTTGATGCAGTTTAGATACGATGTTGATTCGAACCCACGAGTCATGAATACGTATTTCAAAGCAATTTCAATTCAAGTGCTTTCAAATCAAATATATTTGGGGTTCAGTTTAACAATATCTACCTAGGTCAATTCTTCTCCTCTCGATTTCTTCCTTCTTTGCTTCCTAGATTCGCCACTCCTGTGCTATACTGAATGCATACCCCATCATCCGTCGTGGTCGGATCTTGCATGCCTCGCCTGTAAACACAGAGCTTAAATGAGTTAAAGTAGTTTTGCCTAATTTGCTGTGAATAGACAACACGCAATCCTGAGGTTGGGGTGACTGAACCAAACGTTGGATGTATTTGTATTTTGCTTGGTGTCGTTTATTTCCAGGAATCTTTCGGATCCCAAGCTTTACCCAAGTCTTATCCAATGCCGAGAATCCAAATGCTATGATCCAATTTTGGAACATCCAAAATCAGAATTTTACTCCCATTTTACATGCAGATAGATTATGACTGATGAAGATTGATAGATTAATCCTAGTCTCAATAAAGTAGATCAAATTGAGAGAATCCTGTTCAAGTTAATAAAGGTGTAGTAAGCTTACTCAGAATCAAATTTCATCTAAGTTAGAAAACATGAATATGAAATACAACAAATAAGATTAAGCCCTCTTCTAATAAATAACTCACGATGAAATATATGTTCTGTAATTTAATTCTTGCAAATAATACCTAGGGCTGAATTCAAGAAAAAAATCGTTTTCAAGCAAATAGTTGATGATATTGAATTTTGATACGTCGTTGCTTGTAAATCACACAGCTATTTCTAAGGACATACTTGACTAAGCTGAAGACCATTCAGCTCAATTAAAATTCTTTGCTTAGAAAAACTTAAATAATATGAAAAAAAGATAAATTAGCCTACAGCAAGTAAATAAATGCATGTGAGACTGACTTTCTGTTTAGGACCAAACCTAATAACAAACTTTGTTAATGGATTAAATAACGAGATGATTATTAAAATCAAGGAAACCCGAAAATATATGTCTTAATTTACCGTACATATATGCAACTGTAATAGTACAGCATAAGCAATATCTTCACTATTTTTAGTTGTATGCTCAAAAAAAAAAACTCAATTCAAATTTGCCTTTCCTTTAAAATTGTACAATTGTACAATATTTTTAGAGAGAGTGATAGTGGTGTTTGCAAGAGATAACTAAGGCATGGAATTTATTCAATTTGACAATGGAATACAAATCTATATACAGTAAAACCCCTGTTAGGGAACACCCCTCTTAGCGGAACACCCCGTTTATTGAACGTTTTTTCTCGGTCCCATTTTTTCCCGTTTGCTTAAGCATGGGCGAGAAATGGGAACCCCTAATGGCGGAACACCCCGATATTCGGAACAGGGAACACTTAGAAAGGTCCCAAAACGGTATTTTACTATAAAGTGAACCCCTAATAGCGGAACATGCTCTTGAGAGTTTTTGAAAATAAATTATTTCACCAGTGCTACTTTTTTCATTCAAGAAATGCGTGAATAATAATCATGGGAGATCAAAAAGCAATATCCTTTTACAGATTTACGATAATAATGGATCTCTTTTGAATTCGTTATTTAGACCATGTCCAATTTAAATCACATTACTCGTTCGTCGGATCGAGCATATTTGACCTTCTGACCCCGATTGAGACATTGTTGAGAAAGATGGCAACTACCTAACTGACCACTAAACTGACTACTAAACGAAAACACACTGATGCTTTGATTATTCATTATTGGACGTTGTCAAACAGCGTTTACTGAAAACATAATGGAGGTATTAATATAAATTGATATTATAAAATCTTTGCATTGCGATTTATCGCATGTGTTGATTTTTTTTTGATTGAAAGATCCTTCTAAAAGACTGTAAAATAAACAGTCTTGATATATTATTTTTGATACTTTAATACAGCTCAAATGCATATACAGTGGCGCGCAGGCTTAACTTCTCGATTTATCTAACGTTTAGCGTTTAGCGTTTAACGTTTAAGGGTTTGCAAGATCAGAATATAGCGTTTAACGTTTAGCGTTTAACGTTTAGCGTTTAGCGTTTAACG
>LQRL01041373.1:8437-37272 GCA_001703475.1 Hydroides elegans
GTGTTCCCGAGCCAGTGTTCACGAGCGACATTCCCGAAACCATCGCGATAGTCACTCCAATCTCTATTAAAATCCTCCGAACCGTCAACACGACGTTGGAATACAGTCCATCCGCCTCCGTCAGTCTCCATGTCACAATAGACGCTAGTACTCTCCGCTCGCCTAAAGTAACCGGTGTAGATAGAATAGACACCCGATGTTCTTTGTCCGCGATCATAGAGATCCGAACAATCGCGAGTAGACTGATATAGTTGTGTCTCACGTATATCGCGCATAGTTAATGCTTGGGCTTCTAATTTGTTTTGAATGTTTTGAAGTGCACATTGTAAATCATCCGTTTCTGAGTTTGTATTACAAACTCCATCATTAGTTTCTTGTGAAATAATGACTTTGGTGAAATGCATTAACATAAGTGCGTTTAGAACTTACAAAGATTCATTGTTTTTGAGGTTTATCCCTTTTAGATGCTTTCTTAATGTCTTAAACAAGTTTCGTTAAAATGCGCTTGTTATATATTCTAATGCACCTTAATGTACTCGTTTTGATTTATCCAGCGCTTGAATGTCTTGTTTATGTAAGTTCAATCAAATAATTTATTACAAAATGGATTTGATTTTTAAATAAGTTCCCTTTCCAATCAATTTGTGATATGTATAGTTTGTAAAATGCTTTTATATGTCATTTACTGTCAGTGTATTCCAAATTACGACGCATTATGAAGATATAGTGATTAAATAGCAAATACGTGCAAAGATCCGTTAAATAAATACTCTTCGAATATTCATTAATTTCGGATTATGAGTGATTATGAGTGGATTACGACAAATTTTTATTTTGATACAAATGGAAATTCATTTTTATTAACATAACAAATCCTACATGTCAATAGAAAAATAACACTTCCTCATTTTAAAAGTGATTTGTTTCACTTGGATAAGATTATGCTCATAGTATTCTAGCATATATTAAAGGATTTGTTTCAAAATCCATATTTTTATGTTGAAACTTTTTTGTATTTATCTACATTTGTAGAACGCATCTCAAGGAACATACTGGGTCTCATGCATTTAACGAATTCAAAGTACATCGAATGGTTAGCATAAGAAAAAACATGTCACCATGGTCTTGATATAATTTAGCAAAATATTGTGATAAAACATATGATATCGTTTGACTTTTTTGAACGTGACCGTTACTATTTCCACACTTTATCATTTATATTTAATATTTTATATTTAATTACAAATAAAATGAAGCAGTTATTTTACAGAAGCAGATTTTAATAAGCACTAGAGTATCGTGGGGATCCGTCTTATTGCGAGCCTAGTATTTTTTTATGATTGAAACATGTTACGTGGTGTTCAATGTATTTGATCGAGGTGACGCGTAAAAGGCGCTCATAAAGATATCTTGAAGATTCAGTACACACCTTTACGGTCCAATTCAATGAATATTGGTGAGTGTCGAAGGGGTTGGGGAGTCTCTTCTGAGAATGGAGGTAGAGGGAGCGGGGGTGGTAAAGTTTGTTTATTACATTGATATTTATTTAACCTCAGTGACACCTTATAAAGGAAAGCTTACATGTTAACTTAGCTACCTATTTCCATCATTTTTAATACTTTTATTTAATTCGGGGTTTATGAAACCGGAACTTTTCATTCTAGTACCGGTCCGCCATCCCCTCGTTGGAATATGTTCTTGAATTGGGTTCCCCGCAACACATATTTAAATGATATGCCGTTTAGTGAAGCATATATTCCTAATTTGACAAACAACTTCGACTCCCTACCAACCCCAAGTCCCCTAACCAGACACTCTACTCTCTACCAGTCACCACCAAGCTTAACTTATTTCAAAGTCTAATTAGGAAGAGAGAGAGAGAGAGAGAGAGAGAGAGAGAGAGAGAGAGAGAGAGAGTGAGAGAGATACAGTATAGGGTGGATTTCTAAGAATAACCGACACAGTATTTAAATAGGCTATGTGACATATCTAACAAACCTCTCACCTATATCCCTGACCCCATAACCAATAACCAGCTCTTATGTTCATACACCGCTTAAAGGCGCTTATTAAATCTAGTACATAAACTCCTGTAGCACTCAATGCGTGACCTCGATAAACGACATATAACTCCGCTTTACATGGTTCAATAATATAAATTACTGTATTTGCAATACGATTGCCCCTTAGACGTTCTAGTGACCTGTTTAATTCACATTTGAGATATAACTAATTCATTTTACCTTTAATCAAATAAATTAAATTAAATATGACTGATCGTGTCTGGAAAAAGAGAATAGGAATTTGAAGATATAAAGAAAACATAATATATAAAGAAAATTGCAAATGCTCTAAACTATATATTGTTGATAGTGTGAATGAATGTGTTGTGGTGTCCAGTATCTTGTCTACGTAAATATTTAAGAAAATAATAAAAACATAATAAAAAAACTCTATATTGTTCTGCACAAATTTTATTAGTTGCACATATGTCGAGTGTCTGTTGGAATGCTTACGAAAGTAACGTGAAAATCGTTCAAGGACACATTGTGGCACTCCTAATGATACATATAACTTTGATATTGATTTTGTTCATTGTACAATTATCATGATTTTCCATGCTATCTTTTTTTAATGCTATGTATGTAACTGTCATCGGACGGGTCTTTCTGTTTGCTTTGACCACTTTTTCTTGGCCATTTTCGCCCTGCTGGCGACTACTCTATAACGATACTATTGTATGATATTATGAATTTTTATGTTATTTTACGAGATAATAGTCATCGAGCATTATATGAAAAGCTTTTTCCAGCAAAAAACAACAATAGGAAAATTCTGTTGTATCTTTTCTGTTGTTTATTTACACTATTTTACAAAGACGTGGTAAACGAATTGCAGTAAAGTTGCAATTCGGATAAGAACCATATGATTGTCGGATACAAATCTTTATATCCTAATATTTTTTGTAGTAATTTCGAAAATACATGCACTGATATGTTATAAAACTAAACACAGATATGTTACATCAAAACTTATTACGTTTCAACAAGATTGATAATAGTCATAAACTATTCGAAAATAAGGTCGAAATATTGAAAAAATAGTAACAAATGTTTTGAGGTAATTTACTTGGTACAGAAGGTACGTAAGTATTTCAATATACGTTGTCCTGTCTAACATATTCTTATTGAAAGCATTCATTCCTTGATATCAGCTATTTTTTTAATCATACGATTGTTAAAATAATTTAATACTCAGTATATGTGAAATATTTTTGAAGAACAGTATCATATAAAAGGAATAAATGACATGACGTTTATACCTATGCCTAGCAATCATCGTCAATGAAAACCGACTCCGAGGCGCCACAGCACATTCGAACTGCTACACACAACAAAAATCTTCCGCATGCAAATCAATGCTTATCACAAACAACATGATAGATTAATGAATAATATGTAGTTTTCAACATGGTAAAACGCGTATTACAAAACAAGTTGTTCAAGAACAGCGTTCTTTTAGATATGTGATATCGAAAAATAGCTTAAACAGTCGGTCTCATCATCATCTGAAACGTCTTCAATGAATAGCGATCACCAAGCCATGCGTCCCAACGTATTCTATTACCAACACTCTCCTGATAAACGTCGGGCGAGAAAGCGTGCGGGTTATTTGCTCCGACGCGTTTACAGTTATTGAACCAGAAGCCACCTTGTCCGCCATGTTTTGCTGCACATGATGAACTAGCAGAATTATCATTGTCCCGGTCTCGAGTGCTGAACTCCATTCCATTGTGATAACTAAGCGAGTCTCCCGTGTTGCTTTCTGACGACACATAAGCATAAAGGTGAAGCTTGAAGTTGTCAAATTCCGAGCCGACACTAAAACCCGAGTACACCGCGTGTCGCTCCCCATCCTCCCAGTCCGATAAATCAATGCGCAGTGTGTAGTTCCTGTTGATATCAGTCGAGGTAAGAATATGTAACATAGTGTTCCCAAGCCAATGTTCGCTGGCGACATTCCCAAAACCATTCTTGTAGTCACTCCAGTCCCGATTGAAATCCTCTGAGCCATCAACACGACGTTGAAATACCGTCCAACCGCCCCCGTCAATCTCCATCTCACAGTAGACGCTGGTAATTTCCGCCCGCCTGAAGTAACCAGTGTAGATTGAGTATACTCCTGATGTTCTTTGTCCACGGTCATAGAGGTCAGAACAGTCGCGAGTAGACTGCAATAGTTGTTTTTCATATAGATAACGCATAGTTAATGCTTGGGCTTCTAATTTACTTTGAATATTTTGAAGTGCACATTGTACATCATCCGTCTCTGAGTTTGTATTACAAACTCCATTATTAGTTTCTTGTGACGTAATGACTTTAGTGAAATGCATTAACAAGATTGTTTTTAGTACCGTACAAAGATTCATTGTTTTTGTGAGTTATCCCTTTTCAATGTTTGCTAAATGGCTTAAAGAAGTTTCGTAAAAATGTGCTTGGTATATATTTTTATTGCACTTGAATGTACTTTGTATGTGAGTCCAACGCATAAATATTTTATAGAATTCACGGTTAAATAGTTTTGATTATTAAAGAAATGAGTTCCCTTTGCAATTAATTAATTAATATATTTATACGTTTGTTTAATGCGTTTATATATCATTTACTGTCAGTGAATCCAAATCACGACGCATTATGAAGATGTGAATGAATAGCAAATTAGTGCATTTTTGTAAACACCTTTATTCGTTAAACCATTACTCTTCGAATATTCATTAATTTCGGATTAGGAGTGGTTTATCGAGCAAATATTTATTTTGATTCAAATAGGCATTCATTTGTTATGAACATAATGCACTCAGACTGCTTCGATGCCCAGAGTACCGATCATATATGCATACATGTCTGAGAGGTGAAAAATAAACATAATTAAACCTACATGTCAATAGCATAATAACACAGCATTCATTTTGTTTTTGCGCATAAACAATCGGGATTTCAATAGCAAATATTACACTTCCTCTTTTGAATTTATTTCGCTTCACTTAGAAGAGATAGCTTATGTTCATAGTTTTCTCTAGATTTTTTTCAGGATTTTTATCAACATCTAGGTTTAGACATCTATTAGTATGTCTTTATATTGATACTTATTTGCCCATATCTCCGTTCGTAGAATGCATCTCAAAGAATATACAAAGTAGCATACTACTATGGTATTTTCTTAGGCGCAACGTGTTTAAATGTATTTCTACTTGTGTTCAAGTTTGAATATAAAAATGAAAATAACACCACTAGATTCAAAATTTCCATAATCTTACTTTGATATAATTTTTGTATTTTTTTATATTAAACTTATTCGAAATTTACATGTTGTATTGGCAACCTTTTTAAGATGAGGTCTTAAGCATTGTTCATGTATAATCTTACTTGTTGGTCATATAGCAGTCAAACATATAATGAGATTGTCTGCTTCTAAAATTGGTCTATCAATAGTAGGCCTACATACAAATATGAACATATACAAATAATATTAAACTGCAGCGGACACGTTTACTTATGCGATCCCAAATTTCACAGCTTGTCATTTTTAAAAGTTGACATACAGATTAAATGAAACATATATGGAGAGCATTTCTAATTGGATTGTTGTTCATTTTATATGAGCTAACGTTCCTTAACCGGGATCCAAAAGTGTAATTGGTCATAATCGATGCTGTTCAATTTACATGCCAAACATATCTGCAGAAACTAGGGCGGGAAGGGATTATCCCTAAAGATATGATAACCAACATCTTAAGATAAATTCACTAAAATTGGTTTTTATATATCAGGATGTCATAATGAAAATTACGTTCATACATATGTTCAAAATGTAAGGTTACGATTCGTTCATGTACTTTTTTTGTTCGTTAATATGTTTTAGCTTTGATGCTAGCATAGTGGGCCCCATGCGTTTAACGAAACCAAGGTGCATTGAATATACCAATCACGTTGTTTTAGCGTACGTTAATGATATTTGAGGCCCGATGTTTTCATTTGAAGCACGCATTTTATCATTTGAAGCCCGCTACATATCATTTGATGGGAGGGATTCAAATGATAAAAAAGGCTTCAAAAGGAAAACCGAGTGACACAAATTTCATTAATGCCGGCTAAAACAATGTGATAGCTTTTATTATTGATTGAAGAGGAACACACATTTGTCCACTTCGACTTCATATACACGCTATTTTCTTTTAAAATGATTTATACCAACGTTAAATTGACAATGTTTGTACAATTGTATTTATTTTGCATTTCTTATATTCGCGGAAAAGTAATAAATAACAAAATAATAAAATAACAATAAATCTTACTTATGAACACAATAACTGATGAATTCATCGGTGACTACTTTTTTCCGATTGCAATGAGACGTGACGTGAGCACAATCATACTCATTTTAATATCGATTTACTTTATACGGGTACTCAATGGCATCTCATTAGCATATTGCATTGTTTTACCAATTATTGACTTTTAAATTATAACTGTTATTTAATAGCACAAATTCAACAGCATTCCTATGGCCTAATGGTTAAGGTACGTGACAGCGAAGTTTAATGTTTTGCAACCTAGGTTCGAATCCCATCGATGTCCCTTCTAAATTTTAGATCTGTTTTATGTATTTTGCCACTTATTCTTCAACTTAGAATAGCCATCTTTAATATAACAGTTAATGTTTATCAAATCTTGAATAATAACCAAGTGAATCGCCGTTGCAAATAAAAATTATAGCATTTATGGGGAAAGCATATAATTTGAAATAAGCAAGAGGGTCGTTTTTATTTGAAACCTAATTTCGTGGGCTCAAATGTAACCTTTGGCCCGCTGTTTTCATTTGAAGCCCGCAAACCAGTCTAAATTGCCCTGTAAAACAGCGTTAATATACCACAGTGCCTCGCAAATAGATAATTATTAGTATGGCATAGTTAGTATAGCGTAAAATATGTCACCATGGAATTGATGTAATGTAGCAAGATATTTTGGTATACCATGAAGAATGTATTCGTATTTGGCAAGTATATAGGTATCATATAAAGAATTGATTACATAAAGTGAGTTAATCTTAACTGTAAGTTGTAATTTTACTGCTTCATGAGCGGACTTTCCTGTTCCCCTTGCGATTTTCCACAAAGAAAACAATGAGCGATTTTGGAGTAATTGGAGCTATAGACGACGTGCTGTCTTTTAAAGATTATCCTTGATTGGATATTTGTTCGATGCGTAAAACAATATCACAAGTTTTCTTTGCATATATCGCAATAATACACAAAACTAGTCATATTTTCGACATTTTTATCAATCAATCGGAGCTAAATAAAAAATATAGGCCTTTTTTTATCTATTTGAGTATCAACTCACTATTGAAATATTGAATTATAAGTATAATAAACCTGTATTATATAGATATATATTATGGCCCATAAAATGAAACAATCAACATTTTCAAGTCACTATGCTTTATATGGTTGTTCTAACCAAGTTAAAAAAATATTTTTGAGTATAAAAGGTCAGATATTAGAGTTACCGAACATAAAAAATAATATCAATTAGTAAATAGTTTCACGAAGTTATCCAACATAAAAGTCAATACTTTCATCCGAATATCCCATTAAATGGAATGCAAATCTAATATATCAAGATATTTCAAATGCTCTTCCTTATTCATTTTTTTGCTAAATTCATGATGCATTTCGACATATGTCGAGTGTCTATCGATATTCTCACGGTAGAAATGTAAAGAAACTTATGAATAAATAGAACTTTTATTTTGATTTTATTTATCGTACAATTATCATGAATTGTCCTTGTTATCTAATCCAAATTCTACATAATATGCGAAACAATCATATATCAACTTGAATTATACATTACGAAAATCTATTTTCTTGCTGCACGAAAGCTTTGATCACTTTCCTTGGACTTTTGGCCTAACTATACTATAAACATTTCTATTGAATGATTTCATGCAATTTTGCCTTATTGTATGAGATAATACTTATGGATCATTATATAAAAACCTTTCCAGCAAAATAACAATAGAAAAAATGTCTGTTTATCATTTCTGTTGTTTATTTACACTATTTTACAAATACGTGGTAAACGAATCGCAGTAATGTTACAATTCGGTTAAGAACCACACTATCGTTGGATACAAATCTTTAAATCCTTAATATTTGTATGGTAATTTTTAAAATATATGCACTGATATGTTATATAATATACGAGTAATTACAATTGAACTATTACGGTTCAATAAGAGTAATAATAGTCATAAGCTATTCGAAAATAAGGTCGAAATATTGAAAAATAGTAACAAATTCAATTGTTTTGAGGTAATTTACTTGAGATAGTATTTTACGTAAGTATTTCAATATACGTTATCCTGTCCAACATATTCTTATTGAAAGCATTCATTCCTTGTTATCAGCCATTTTTAAATCATACGATCATTAAAATAATTTTATACTAAGTATATGTGAAATATTTTTGGAAACATTATCACATCAAGGGAATACATGGCCTGACATTTATACCCATGCCTAGCTATCATCGTCAATGAAAACCGACTCCCGTCCAGGCGTCACAGCACATCTGAACTGCTTCACACAGCAAGAATCTTCCGCATGCAAATCAATACTTATCACAAACTACATAATAGATTCATGAATAATATGTAATTGTCAACATGGTAAAACGTGTTTTATAAAACATGTTGTTCATGAACAGCATTACAAGGGAATATATACCTTTACTTTGTCTGAATCTTTCACAGTTCCTTATGTGTTATCGAAAAAGAACCTAAACAGTCGGTCTCATCATCATTTGAAACGTCTTCAATGAAAAGCGATTCCCATGCCAACGTATCCTATTAACTTCATACTCCTGAAAGCCATCGGACGATGAGGCATACGGGTTATTTGCTCCGACGCGTTGGCAACTATTGAACAAGAAGCCGCCTCGACCCCCATCATATGCAGCGCATGAGTCTCCTGCCTTTCTATCATTGTCGCGGTCTCGAGTGCTGAACTCCATTCCATTGTGATAACTAAGCGAGTCGCCTGCGTTGCTCTCTGACGAGACATACTCATCAAAAGGGAGGTTAAAGTTGTCAAATTCCGAGCCGATACGAAATCCCGAGTACACCGCGTTCCGCTCCTCACCCTCCCAGTCTGATATATCAATGCGCAGCGTGTTGTTTCTGTTGATTCCTCTCGAAGACAGAATGTGTAACAGTGTGTTTCCGAGCCAGTGCTCACGAGCAACATTCCCGAAACCATCCCGGTAGTCACTCCAATCTCTATTAAAATCCTCTGACCCGTCAAAACGACGTTAGAATACAGTCCAGCCGCCTCCGTCTGTCTCCATGTCGCAATAGACGCTAGTACTCTCCGCACGCATTAAGTAACCGGTGTAGATAGAGTAGACACCCGATGTTCTTTGCCCACGATCATAGAGGACCGAACAGTCGCGAGTAGACTGAAATAGTTGTGTTTCACGTATATCGCGCATAGCTAATGCTTGGGCTTCTAATTTGTTTTGAACGTTTTGAAGTGCACATTGTACATCATCCGTCTCTGAGTTTGTATTACAAACTCCATCATTAGTTTCTTGTGAAATAATGACTTTAATGAAATACATAAACATAAGTGCGTTTAGAACCGTACAAAGATTCATTGTTTTGATGGGTTATCCCTTTTAGATGTTTTCTAAATGTTTTAAAGATGTTTCGTCAAAATGTGCTTGTTATATATTTTCATGCACTTTAATGTACTTTGTTTAATTAATCCAGCGCTTGAAAATCTTGTTTATGTAAGTTCAAGCAAAGAATTTATTAACAAATGGATTTGATTATTAAATAAATAAGTTCCCTTTGCAACCAATTTGTGATATGTATACGTTTGTTAAATGCGTTTAACTGTCATTAACTGTCAGTGTATTCCAAATAACGACGCATTATGAAGATATAGTGATTGAATAGCAAATTAGTGCATAGATCCGTTAAATCAATACTCTTCGAATATTCATTAATTATGGATTAGGAGTGGTTTATTGAACAAATATTTATGGTGATTCAAAAAGGCAATCATTTTTATGAACAAAATTAAAACCTACATGTCAATAGAAAAATAACACTTCCTCTTCAACTTGGTCAAGATAGCTTATGTTCGCAGTTTTTCCATTCGTAGATATTTTCCTCAATGAATACTTAACATTAAGTAATATATGAAGAACATTTCGAATGCTCTAAATATTTCATTGCTTTGCTGGAATCATACTTTTCAAATGAATTATTTCCACATTTGTCGAGTGGCTGGAGGATTATTCACAAACGTAACGTAAAAATCGTTTCCAAATAACGACGAATTATTAAGATACAGTTATTGAATAGCAAATTAGTGCATAGATCCGTTAAGTCAATACTCTTAAAATATTCATAAATGTCAGATTAGGAGTGGTTTATTAAACAAATATTTATGGTTATTCAAATAGGCATTCATTTTTATGAACAAAATTAAAACCTACATGTCAATAGAAAAATAACACTTTCTCATTTTTTGATTTTTGTTTGCTTCAACTTGGTCAAATTAGCTTATGTTTACAGTTTTTTAGATTTTTTTCCGGACTTGTTCCAAGCATCCAGGTTTTGACATCAATTTATATGTCATTATATTGATACTTGTTTGCCGATATCTCCATTCAAAGAACGCATCCCAAAGAACATATAAAGTGGCATACGGGGTCTCATGCGTTTAACAAAAAAAATATGCATTGAAAAGCATAACATAAACGATGTCACCATGAAATCGATATATTTTAGCAAACTATTTTGGTTCATCATGTAATATTTTTGGGCTTTCTAAAACTTGGTGAGTGCAAATATTCCCATGCTCTATCATTCATATCTAATATTATCTATTTGATTACAAATCAAACGAAGCGTTTGTAAAATGCTCTACAAATAGTCATAAATTTTGAATTAGGAATGATTGATTGAGCAAATATTCATTTTGATACGCATGAGTACTCACTGAGGAATGTTTACTTCCTTGTAGTCTGCACTTATTTTTCACGTTATCAACTTTCACGTTCGTGTTTAGCCAAGTGGAACATATATTTCACCATTGATCTATGTGTCTCTGTGTTAACCCTACATGAAAATATAAAATTACTTCCTGGTTTTCGGCATTTTTTTTCCATTCAACCTATCTGGGATAAAGATTCTTTTTGATATTTATATGGGTTCGAAAAAATTGAAAATCTTTTAAATAGTTTGATAGACTTGACTTCTTCTTGAATAATTAGTATGACAGTTGGATTTCCGAGACTGTGCTGTTTTTTGGGTGCCATCTTATAATAATGGTAGTTTGTTGCCCTGGAGTCACACTGCTCTGAAAAAAACTATTGCTCTGATATTTGAACACGTCGAAAATTACAGACTTATAGTTCAATATGCACCTTTGTCATGCTTTATCTCTATATGATTAAGAGAATTGGTTGTTAAAGGCTAGAAAATATAAAAACAACTTTCCGTTTTTATTTATATTAATTTAACATCTCATAAAGGTCTTCAAACTGCAAACATCATGATTTTAGCGCGTTTGAGAGGTCATAAGATGTGATTTAATTTATCTAAGTACCTTTTGCATATAATCTCAATTGTTTCACTTATCCCCCACTTCATTTTTTTTAATTAAGGATAATTTGAAACTGAATGAGTGCTTGTCTGTTTAAATCAATATAAATGATAATGAAACTTTTATGAAATAATATTTTTTCGTGATCTTAAAGTGACAATACAGATATGATTTTATTGATTTATTTCTCAAATCTAAAAACAGCTAGAAGGGAGTGCTCACCATAAGTCATTATTCAAGTCTGAATAATTGAATATAAGATGTAACATTGAATAACACATAAAGACCTTAAAATTGCAAACGTCATGATTTTAGCGCGTTAAAGAGGTCATAAGATGTCATTTGTTTTTCATTTAAGAACCTTTTGCATATAATCCCTTAGACATTTATCACAAAAATGCAAAGTTTCATATATATGTATTTAAAAATGATCAGTACCCTGATATAAGCTCAAGCAAATTCCCCAATCGCGTCACTTGTGCCCCACTTTTAATATTTATTTATATTAAACTTAATGAAAAATTAAAACTTAATGAGTTTTTGTCTGTTTAAATCATTTAAATGGTAATGAAGCTTTTATGAAATAATAATCTTGATATCTTAGATTGACAATTCAGATATGATTTTATTTATTTATTTTTCAAATCCAAAAACAGCTAGAAGGGAGTGTTATTCCAAAGCCATTATTCAAGCCTAAACAATTGAATTGAAAACATCATAAAAATGGTAAAATCTGACTTCATTCAGTTCACATACAACAATAAAAACATTATAAGAAATATACATGGTAATCAATTTATTTGACATTGTCATTCTTAGCCATCATAAAACCCTTTTATCAGAAATGTTGCCCTTGAAATATTTACAAAATTCGAGTACAAGTTTTGAACAACGTTCTTTATAAAATTTGAATATATAAATATTAACCTTTAAAAACAACAATGTTATCAACTTAACAACATTCAAAATGTAAAAAAATATATAATAACAGCATTGTGATGTATAAGATAGAACAAGCAGATAAGCAGAATGCGATTATTACAATATATGTTTTGAAAAAGCGAATGAACTTAAATAATAATACAACGCATGAAACATATATGATATGCGTTCAAGATATGTATAAATATTAATACAAATCAACAATATTCTGTAATGGTGCCCTTCGATCCATTTGAAGAGGGGTTAAATCTTTATGAGCTGTGATTTCGTATATAGAAAATTATTCAATGGGGGACTGAAACAAAGAATAAAAACTAATATAAAAGTCACTTGTAAAAGTAATCCTGGTATTACTACGCATTACGCCCAATATCGTCTTCATCGGGTTTCGTACAATACTTTTAAGATGTTCATCAATTGTGTTACCAACTATGTGTCAATTTGTCTTATAAGCATTATATTTTACATAATTTGCATTTAAAGACAGTATTCTAAATAAAGAAATTAATATTTCTTTTTCGATGTATACTTGCCGGAGTAGATGTAATTAATTAAGGGTTAACATCACACGATCGTTAATATCTTCAGTGTTACACAGCTTTTTCTTTTTATACATCATTTAATTCCAATTAAATATGGATATATCATTATTCTTATTCTCATCTTGACATTTAAACAGTCGGTCTCATCATCATCCGAAACGTCTTCAATGAATATCGACTTCCATGCCAGGCGTCCCAACGTATCCTATTACTTTCATGGTTCTGATAATCATCAGACGAAGACGCATACGGGCTATTTGCACCCACGTTCAAACAGGAATTGAACCAGAAGCCACCTTGACCTCCCTCTAGTGCGGCGCATGATACACTATTGTAATTATCATTGTCGCGGTCGAAGGAGCTGAACTCCATTCCATTGTGATAACTAAGCGAGTCGCCTGCGTTGCTTTCTGACGACACATAACCATAAAAATGGAGCTTGAAGTTGTCAAATTCCGAGCCGATACGAAATCCGGAGTACACCGCGTGTCGCGTCCCACCCTCCCAATCCGATAAATCAATGCGCAGTGTATAGTTTCTGTTGATATCAGTCGAGGTTAACATGTATAATAGAGTGTTTCCGAGCCAGTGTTCACGAGCGACATCCCCGAAACCAACCCGATATTCACTCCAATCTCTATTAAAATCCTCCGAACCGTCAACACGCTTTTGGAACACAGTATAACCGCCTCCGCCAGTCTCCATGTCACAATAGACGCTAGTACTCCCCGCACGTCTAAAGTAACCGGCGAAGATAGAGTAGACACCTGATGTTCTTTGTCCACGATCATAGAGGTCCGAACAGTCGCGAGTAGACTGAAATAGTTGTGTTTCACGTATATCGCGCATAGTTAATGCCTGTGCGTGTAATATGCTTTGCATGTTTTGAAGCGCGCATTGTACGTCAGCCGACTGATGATTCTCAATAAATTAAGTGCATTGGCCAATCGAGTCATTAAAGACTTTGCAAATATCAGAAAACCCTTTTTTATTCAATATAGCATACAGGCCTTCAAATTACAAACGTCATGATTACAGTGCGTTTGAGAGGTCATAAGATTATATATTTTTTAATGTAAGAACCTTTTTGCTTATATTCCGTTAGAAAATGATGACGACAAACACAACAATCTCATTTTATTTTTTTCTTTTTTGCTAATTGGTACCCTGATATAAAAAACCAAGGCAAAAAAACTTGGAGTCTACATAGACCAAGAACTTACCATGCGTGAACAGGTCACCAGTGTTGATAAGTCCTGTAACATTCATCTGCGTATTCTGTGGTCAATCAGACGATTTCTGGATACCGAATCTGCGAAAACCCTCGCTATTTCACTTGTGCTATCCAAACTGGACTATTGCAATAGTCTCTATTATGGTCTCCCATGTGTTCTCATCAGTCAACTACAACTCGTACAAAACTCCGCTGCCCGTTTTGTGCTGAATATGCGCAAATCGGACCATATAACCGAAGCTTTGAAAACTCTCCATTGGTTACCTGTACGCCAGAGAATAGAGTACAAGATGGCCTGATTACGTACAAAACTTTGAACGATCAGGGACCAAAGTACTTGCGAAATCTTCTTGATGAAACACCCAGCACACGTTCAACCCGTTTCAAAAACAAACTCAAGGTCCCAAGAACCAAGTTAAAATCGGCTGGAGACCGATCTTACAGTGTGGCTGCCCGAATAGTGTGGAACTCATTACCTACCGAAGTCACTAGTTCGAACTCATTATCAAGTTTTAAAAAGGTGTTGAAAACGTATTTCTTTAAAAAAAAACATATTTTAGTCATTAAATTATGTGTAGACATTGTATCTAAATCAGTATTACATTTTAAAGTGCTACAATTACATTTATTTTAATTCATGTACATCGCTTTGGGAAACTTGTTTATAAAGCGCTTTATAAGTATTGTCAATAATAATAATAATAATAATAATAATAAATTCATGCAAACCCCAACTGTGTCACTTTTCCCCCAATTTTAATTCATATTCAGATTAAGAATTATTTGAATTTTGATGTGTGCTTGTCTGTTTAAAAAATTTGAATGATTATTGAAGCTGGTTTGATTTTAAGATCTAAAATTGACAATTAAGATATATATTTTTTAAGTTATTTTTCATTCACATCCAAAAAGTACAGTGGTAATTAAAAATAAGTTTTTTATATAGAAATAGAATAAAACAAGCAAATTATTTTTGATCTCCCCTTAGAGAAACCTCCTTTTTGGAATCAGATAACAATTTGTATTTTACACAAAATTGAAATTTGTATTCTTTACAAAAAAATACAATTATACAGTGTATATACTTTATTCTCACTCCTTTAGAATGGACGTTTTGAAATATTTACAACATTTGAGTACACATTTGGAACAACGTGTTTTACAAAATATGAATGTTTAAACTTCTATGTTTTCTAAAAGCATAACAACAATATAATCGACGTAAAAGGATTCAAAATATTAAAAATAGTACACAATAACAACATTGTGACCTATTTGAACTAGCAGATTGCAATGATAAAGCTATGGTTGAAAGGGTAAAACAAATGAATGAATATTATTAAACGATTAGAAAAGTATGATATATGTTCAAGATATCAATAAAAGTAAAATGCAAATCGACAATGTCCTATTTGGTTCATTCAAATATTTTAATCACTATGATAGCTGAAGTTTTGTACATAGAAGCAACAACAAAAAACGTTTAGCAACAATCTGTCCATCATTCTTATAAACAATTTATTTCATTTAATTTGTATTAAAGGACAGTATCCAAACTAAAGAAATGAATATTACATTTCATAATTTAGGTTAATATCATACTACGTTAATATCTACAGTGTAACAAAATGTTTTTTTTTATTTTTGTACATCATCTGATTACGATTTCATTTGGATATATCATTGGTCTTATTCTCTTTTCCATATTTCTCTTAAAATCGTCTTTGCCTCTAAACAGTCGGTCTCATCATCATCTGAAACGTCTTCAATGAATAGCGACTTCCATGCCAAGCGTCCCAACGTATTCTATTAAATTCAATCTCCAGATAACCATCAGACGAAAACATATATGGGCCATTTGCACCAACACGTATGCAGTCATCAAACCAGAAGCCGCCTTGTCCTCCATAACGTGCGGAACAAGATTCTCCTACCCTATTATCATTGTCGCGGTCAAGTGTACTGAACTGCATTCCATTGTGATAACTAAGCGAGTCGCCTGCGTTGCTTTCTAATGAGACATAAGTATCAAAATGGAGCTTAAAGTTGTCAAATTCCGAGCCGATACGAAATCCCGAGTACACCGCGTGTCGCTCCTCACCCTCCCAGTTCGATAAATCAATGCGCAGCGTGTAGTTCCTGTTGATATCAGTCGAGATAAGAATATGTAACATAGCGTTCCCGAGCCAATGTTCGCTAGCGACATTCCCAAAACCATTCTTGTAGTCACTCCAGTCCCGATTGAATTCCTCTGAACCATCAACGCGACGTTGAAATACAGTCCAGCCGCCCCCGTCAGTCACCATGTCGCAATAGACGCGTGTACTCTCCGCACGCCTGAAGTACCCGGTGTAGATAGAGTAGACGCCTGATGTGCTTTGTCCTCGATCATAGAGGTCCGAACAATCGCGAGTAGACTGATATAGTTGTGTTTCACGTATATCGCGCATAGTTGATGCTTGGGCTTCTAATTTGTTTTGAATGTTTTGAAGTGCACATTGTATATCATCCGTCTCTGAGTTTGTATTACACACTCCATTATTAGTTTCATGTGACATAATGACTTTAGTGAAATACATGAACATAAGTGCGTTTAGAACCGTAGAAAGATTCATAGTTTTTGTGGGTTATTCCTTTAAGATGTTTTCTAATGTGTTAAAGCAGTTTTGTCAAAATGTGCTTGTCATATATTTTAATACACCTTAATGTACTTGAATATCTTGTTTATGTAAGTTTAAGCAAATAATTTATTAATAAATTGATTTGATTTTTAAATAAATAAGTTCCCTTTGCAATCAAGTTGTGATATGTATAGTTTTTTAAATGCGTTTATATGTGATTTACTGTCAGTGTATTCCGAATAACGACGCAGTATGAAGATATTGTGATTAAATAACAAATTAGTGCATAGATCCGTTGAATAAATACTCTTCGAATATTCATTAATTTCGGACTAAGAGTGGATTACGACCAAATATTTATTTTGATACAAATGGGCATTCATTTTTATGATCATAATTAAAACCTACACGTCAGAGAAAAAATAACACTCCCTCATTTTAGAAGTGATTTGCTTCACTTGGACAAGATAGTTTATGCTCATAGTTATTCTAGCATCTATTAAAGGATTTGTTCCGAAATCCATGTTTTACGTTGAAACTTGTTTGTCTATATCTACATTTGTAGAACGCATCTCAAGGAACATACTGGTTCCCATGCAAATTTTAACGAATTCAAAGTATATCGAATGGCATAAGAAAGCATAAGAAAGAACATGTCACCATGGTCTTGACATAATTTAGCAAAATATTGGGATAATACGCATGCTATCTTTTGACTTCTTTCGAACGTGACCGTTACTATTTCCACACTTTACCATTTATATTAAATATTTCATATTTGATTAGAAATAAAATGAAGCAGTTATGCTACAGTAGCGGATTTTTACAAGCACTAGAGCCTCATGGGGGGAGTCGTATTGCGAACCTAGTATTTTTATGATTGAAACATGTTACGTGGTTGTCAATGTATTTCATCGAGGTGAAGCGTAAAAAGGGTTCATGAAGATATCTTGTAGATTCAGTGTGCACCTTTACGGTCCAATTGCATGAATATTGGAGAGTGTCGATGGGGTTGAGGAGGCATTTCTGAGAACGAAGGTAGAGGGAGCAGGGTGGTAAAGTCTTGTTTATTACATTGATATTTGTTCAACCTCAGTGAAACCTCATGAATAAAAGCTTAAATGTTAATTTAGCAACCTATTTCCATCTTTTTTTAATACTTTTATCTAATTCGGGATCTATGATACTGGGACTTCTAAATCTAGTACCGGTATGCCGGTCCGTCATCCCTTTGTTTGAATATTGTTCTTGAATTGGGCTTCCCACAACACATTTACATATTATACCGTTAAGTGTGGCATATACTCCTTTGTAAAAATAGCTCCGTCCACTTACACCCATCCCGACCCCATACTCTCTACAAGGCACCACCAACCACCATAAATCTCGAAGACTGATAAAGAATCTAAATACGAAGAGAGAGAAAGGGAGTACAGGGTGCATTTTTATGAATAATCTGCACAGTATTAAAATAGGCTATGCGGCATATCAAACAGACACTGTCATTTCATATTCCCCTCCCCATAACAAACTCTTATGTCCATGCATTTGACACGCGAACGGCGCATATTTAAAGAAGAACATAGACTCCGGTAGCATTAAACGCGCGACCTCGATAAAATACATTAAACACTTAACATGGTTCAATCATATAAAATGCTAGATTACCTCGGACTCCCTTGAGGCTCTAGTGCCCTTTTAACAAACACCTTTGTGAAATAACTGCTTCATTTTATTTGCAATTCAATAAATAAAATTAAACATGGATGATAGAGTTTGGAAATAGTCATGCTCACCAATTTATATTTATTCAAATGAAATTGCTATATCACATATTTTATTATACTAAAAGAGCACTTATGAAAATTAAAACGATCTTCTTTGTTGATTAAAAATGCCCACCCTTGTTTAACTTGACCTTTCAGCTAACTTCGAGAATATTGACCACGGTATCCTCCTCACTAGACTGAAGTCGCGGTATAGGATTCATGAAAGTGCAATTTAATGGTTTAAAAGCTATCTTACGTTCTGCCTCAAAAGAAACACATCTACCTTTTGGGGATACCACAGGGTTCCATTCTTGAATCCATCTCCCCAATGAGTGATATCGCAAAGCGTCATAGAATAGATCATCACTTCTTCGCTGACAAGTTTTTCAGTTTTCAGACAAGTTGTTTATATTAATGTGATCATTAACCGGTAAAGATGCGACTCCATAGACACCAGCTATTGTCTAGAATATACCTCAATATGTACAAACAATAGAATTCAGTCAATCTCTGAAGACACCCAATTATTTTGTAATGATATCGGAATAAAATCACAAAAACTATTTTTATTTGATATATTTTATATTTATAATCATACATATATATTCATAATATATCAAGCAATTTCCAGCAAATAAACACTAAAAAATATCTGCATCAAATCAGCTTGATTACAGAAACATAAATTCTTACATGTAAATTTTATCAATAAAGATTTGTATCCCCTGTTATGCTTAAATGTACTGAGGATAGAGAGGACGCAATTTTTTTATCTCCCAGCATAAACATCTTCCATATGCTGGTGTTTCATCCACATGTTTTAAATAATTGCTTATTGAGAAATGATATTATGGAAATGATAGAAAAACAAATGAAATTGAATGTAGATGTAAATGTAGCTTACAGTATTGTTAAGCGCTTAGAGCAGTTTTTGGTTAGGCGCTATATAAATCTCCATTATTATTATTATTATTATTATTATTACGTATTTGAGTCACGCTATTAGGATAGCATTCAATAATAAAAGCTCATTTCATCAAATTTATTTAAAAGATCAAATTCAAAAATGTAAATGTCACAGCCGTGGACCTGATTTGGAAGAGCCAATGCAAAAATCAAAACGAAAATTAGTTTTTAGAAGGGGCCGAATACGTTTTTTAGGATCACATTGCAAAATATAAATGTCACTACCGTGGACCTGATTCGGAAGAGCCAAAACAAAAATCAAAGAGAAAATTATTTTTGGAAGGAGCCCAATACTTTTTTTCAAGGGGTCGAATAGTCCAGAGCTAGGGGCCAAATAGTCCAATGCAGGAGGCAAATAGTCCAGAAATGGGGGAACGAATTAACTGCTGGTAGGGGCTGAGCTGGAGAGGGGCCAATAATTTTTTATAAAAGCTCATGCAAATTCCCCCATTGTGTCACTTTTCCCCCACTTTTAATTGTAATTTTTACTTATGCATTATTTGATTTTAAATGAGTGCAGGTCTGTTTAAATCAGTTAAATTATTATTATGCATATATAAAATAATGATTTTATAGATCTTAAATTTGCAATTCAGATGTGATATTTATTTAAGTTATTTTTGTGCTACCTTAAACAGCTGGAAGGGAATTTCAACCCTAAAGCAAATAGTCAAGTCTAAACAACTGCATTAGAAACCTCATACACATTTTGAGTGTTGACATTTGTATGTTCACGTTAACAAAACTAGTATATACATACATTAGTGATAATTTCTATATTGGAAAAGCCTACAAAATATTACGATTTATGTTTTGCAACGATTAAAGAAGCGTTCCTCGATATAAAGAATAGTGATTTCTCTTTTTTTTTAGCTCAAATACAAGCAAGTAAGCTAATATGAGTATACTTGTTACCGACATTAAAATCGCTCAAAAGTTTTAAAAGGAACTTAGTGTTATAGAAATAATATCAAAAAATTAAGAGTAACCTTCTTCTTAGAATATATCATACTATAACAATAAAACTTTATTAGACAAAATTACAATTTTCATTCTTAATAAAAAACAGAGTTACATAGACTTTATTCTAAATATTTCAGAATCATTCCTTTGAAATATTTACAAAATTTGAATTTTGAACCACGATCTTTACAAAATAGGAATATTTTAACTTAAATTTTCATAAAAACAACAACTTAATCAGCTTAATAAAATGCAAAAAAAACATGATGATAATATGTTGATCTTTAAGACAGAACAAGCAGACTGCATTTATGAAAATACATTTGGAAAATGTGAAAAGACTGTGCAATTATTATAAAACGATTAGAAGATACATGATATGTGATCAAAATTTGTATAAAGTAAAATACTATTCAACAATGTCCTATGATGGTGCCCTCTGTCCAGTAAAATTATTCAAAACTATGATAGCTACTTTTTCGTTTGTATAATATGATCCATATGGGCACTGAAACGTGTACAGCATAAAAATATATTTGGAATAAACGTGTACAAGACATCATACGCAATGGACCAAATTTCCTCCTCATCAAGTTTTGTGCAATACTTTTAAACTATCCATCAATTTAGTTTAACTATTATATGTCAACTTTTCTTATAAACATTATTCTTAATTTGCATAAAAAGGACAATATACATGACGAAAATGAATATTCCATCTCAACGTTTGCTTACCGGGGTCGATGTAACTTATTTGATTCAGTTAAATCGGATTTTTTAAACAGAATTTAAATTTCATTCTTAGCAAAAACAATTATATATACTTTATCCATAATCTTTCACAATCGTCGTTTGGAAATCTTTACAAAATTTAAGTACACATTTTAAACCGGGTACTTTACAAAAAAACTTTTCTAAAATCAAAAATAAATAAAAAAAAATAAATTAAAAAAAAACAAAATATCAAAATATGATAAAAAAATACATATTAACAACAGTGTGTGATCTATTTGAACCAGCACACTGCATTTATAAGATATGTTTGGAATTGAAAGATTATAAAGTAATTAGAAAATGTATGATGTATCTTCAAGGTATTTAAAAAAGTATAATACAAATCGAGAAAAGTCCTATAATGGTACTTTTGGTCCATTAAAATGGATTAAATCACTATGATAGTTGATTTGCCGTACATATAATATTATCTATAGAGGAATCGAAACATGTTTAGCATATAAATCAATATGAAATAAATGTGTAAAAGTAATCATGACATTACTATGCATTGGTCCCAATATCCTCTTTGCCTTGCTTCGTTAAATAATGTTCGAAGTTCATCCATTTAATTGAGCAAGTGTGTGTCAAATGTTCGAATAAACATTATATTTTATGTAATTTGAAAAACAGCATCAATGATTAGCAAACGAATATTTATTTTTTTTATGTATGCTTGCCGGAGTCTATATAATTATTTTACGGTTAATATCACACAATTGTAAATATTTGGAGTGTAACATATCCTTTTTTCTTTTTATACATTATTTGATTCCGATTAAATTTCAATATCCGATTGCCTTTCTCCTTGTTTCCATATTTCTGTTTAAAATCATCTTGGCATTTAAACAGTCGGTCTCATCATCATCTGAAACGTCTTCAATGAATACCGACTTCCATGCCAGGCATCCCAGCGAATCCTAGTACCTTCATACTCCTGATAACCATCGGACGATGAGGCATACGGGTTATTTGCTCCGACGAGTTGGCAACTATTGAACCAGAAACCACCTCTAGCTCCATATTGTGTGGCACATGAATCTCCTGCCCTATTATCATTGTCGCGGTCACGAGTGCTGAACTCCATTCCATTGTGATAGCTAAGCGAGTCGCCTGCGTTGCTTTCTGAGGAGACATAGGCATCAAAATGGAGCTTGAAGTTGTCAAATTCAGAGCCGATACGAAAGCCCCAGTACACCGCGTGTCGCTCCTCACCCTCCCAGTCCGATAAATCAATGCGCAGCGTGTAGTTTCTGTTGGTATCAGTCGAGGTCAAAATATGTAACAGAGTGTTCCCGAGCCAGTGCTCACTAGCGACATTTCCGAAACCATCCCGATAGTCACTCCAATCTCTATTAAAATCCTCCGAGCCGTCAACGCGACGTTGGAATACAGTCCAGCCGCCTCCGACAGTCTCCATGTCACAGTAGACGTTAGTACTCTCCGCTCGCCTGAAGTAACCGGTGTAGATAGAATACACTCCTGATGTTCTTTGTCCACGATCATAGAGGTCTGAATAGTCGCGAGTAGAATGAAATAGTTGTGTTTCACGTATATCGCGCATTGTTAATGCTTGGGCTTCTAATTTGCTTTGAATGTTTTGAAGCGCACATTGTTCATCATCTGCTTCTGAGTTTGTATTACAAACTCCATTATTAGTTTCTTGTGATGTAATTATGTCAGTTAAATACATAAACAAAAGTGTAATCACAGCAGTTAACAGATTCATATTGTAAGAAGGCTATCTCTCATTCTTTTATCTTTGAAGGATATGACGAACATATGTTTGTTTATTTTTTAATGGAGCTAAGTATAAACAATGGATTTAGGTATAGAAAAACGGATTCCTTTGCATCAAATGTTATATCCATAAACTTGTTTGATACAATGTATGTATAAATTAAAATCCACGATAAATGCATAAGGTTAAATATTTTATATCCTTGAATTAAAAGTCCTCAAATATGAATAAATCAAGGATTAAATATGGTGGGCAACAAATTTATATGCAATAGATTATCTTCGTGAATGTAAATAGCTAAATATTTATTTAAAGAACATTATAACTTTTTATATACCTCTTAGCATTTATTTTCTTCACTTAGAAAAATAGTCAAAATAATTCAATGGCTGTGTTAAGCTAGAACTAGAATTAATCGTTCACCGTTATAAAAACAAATTACGTCTGTGCCACTCATTATTAAACCTTCATGTAAATAGTATATTACTTCCTGGTTTTCGGCAATTATTCCATTCAGCCTCTCTGTTATAAAGATTATTTGTATTTTTATATGGGGTCGAAAAGATTGAGAAGCGCTCAACTTATTTGATTGACTTGGACTTCTCGAATAAGCAGTGTGTAAGCTCGTTTTTCGCTGTTGCGCAGTTTTTAAGCTCTGATCAAGGGAACTCAACAATTTATTCGGGTAAATGTCTAATCTTGCAGCAACTCTTGATTGCTTGCAACTTCGTCAGAACAGAACACATTTTATTTCGAAACGATTATTTTACTCTAGGATTGTGTTTGTAATTACATCAACCGATGTAGATGTAACTAAATTTAATCTCTGTAGTGAATCTGTGAGAGAATAACCTAATGCACATGTGATTTTCTGAAATCTTTATTCTGGTAGGCGTCAGCCCCGTTTACCGCAACGCTTTCTTATGAATATTAGACTTTCAGTTCATGTCATTTTAAACTGTTAAGCCACAAAACTGGAAATGAATATGTATATTATATATATATTATTTGAGAATATGGTGATATATTTTCCAATAAAAAACAAGAACCGAGTTTGATGAAGATTTAATTGTGATCAACCTTATTGCAGTGATATGTATGTTTCAATAAACGCAACACTTTTGCAAAACGATACTTGTACAATGTATCATGGCATTTTGTTAAATCGTGTAGAGGTAATTTTAAACTAATAATATTCACGTCTTGAAAAGTAGACTCTAGCGAATTAAAATCTTATTTGTCCGTGTCCTTGTCATTTGCTCTGTTGGGTTAAAAATATCATGTTCACTTTTGAAATGGTTCTGGCTTAGGGTTCAGTCATCGGGCAGCGGCACGCCGCCACGCCGCAGATCATTTATACCAAATTGCACGCCGCCACGCCGCAGATCATTTATAAAAAATTATGGGGTCTGAGGCAAATTTGCCGCTGCCCGATGACTGCACCCTTATGTATCTTAACAAAACTGAATTAATCTGAATCTGAACTGATTCTAGCTTAATTGACTAGTTGAAAACTTAAAATAAAAATGACTTGACTAGCTATACACATCGATTGTTGTAGAGTCCAAAATTAATTTTTCACTTTGACGAACATGATTCGCCATGTAACCGTTACTGGGGAGCCCATATTGGCAACGAATGATGTATATTTCAATAATATTTTCTCGTCCTTTTCTGTCAAATGAGTTTTTTCCAGGTTTATCCTTATGTGTATTCTTCAATCTCCTCCATCCAAAGAGTGCTTCTTGTTATGTTGTAAATAATTGCTGCTTTGTTTGTACAGTGGCGCGCAGGCTTAACTTCTCGATTTCTCTAACGTTTAGCGTTTAGTGTTTAACGTTTAGCGTTTAATGTTTAGCGTTTAATTGAAGGGCATATAAGAAATTAAGATAAGCACTCATAATGATGTACTTTATATACCCTTCACACCTGTGGGTGGCTATGGCTTAGCGTTTAGCGTTTAACGTTTAGCGAGTAACGTTTAGCGTTTAAGGGTTTATCGTTTAATGTTTGTGCGTTTAACGTTTAGCGTTTGTCTCGAGAAGTTGGGAGTGCGCGCCACTGCAGATATTCCTTGAGATATCAAACGCAATGCATCGTATATATTTTCACTATTTGCTCTTTTTCTATTCTTATCCATGGCTACCTTATTGTTCTTAAACTAATATAACTTATTAACATATAATGTATCAAATATTTAAATACATTCTCTTGAATATCAACAAAACCTATAGAATCTTTGAGACCTATTTATATAGTAGAGTCTACTATTGATCAAATAAGTGGGGCATTTAATAAGGTGCGAACTAGTCTAAAGAAAGGGCATGGACTGAATAAGGGAAACAGTGAAATGGGAAAATAGATCTAGAGTCTGCATATAAAGCACAGGCCTCATAGTCGAGTTATATGAATGTGCCATTTGCTTCTCATAATGTTGAAATAGGTATCAATACATTTATCATAAAAGCGTTGCGTTGATTGAAACACAATGTGGTATGTACAAAGACAATTTGAACAGGTCATTGTATACAATTCCATATTTATATATAAAAAGATAAGTAATAGAAAACATTAATAGGATACATAAATAACATTTGAGAATATCAGCCCTTTTGAAAATGGTTTATGTTACGATATATAAAAAACGAAAGTTCAATATGATGATAAAAGCGTTGCAACAAATGGAACTGAGATCTATATTTTCTTGCAGTAGCCTTTTCTTCAGAATAAACACTTTGATGCATATCAAGGTATTAAGCTTATTTCAAAGGTATCTGATAATCTTCCGCAAAAAAAAACATTCCACTCTCTGATAACTGTTTTGCTTTGATATTTTAAAAAAAAATCAAACATTAATAGATGTTTATTTCAAAATGCACGTATATGCCATGTTTTCCCTCTATATACATGTAATAAAAGCACTTTGGACATTCAATTTATGAAAGGCTAGAAAAATAGCAAAACGGCTTCGCTTCCATTTTTATTAAATATCACATAAAGCCTTCAAATTACAAACGTCACGATTTCAGCGTGTTAAGCATTTTAAATGCCTTCCCATTACACTCATTCAAAATCGCTCCAACGAATATTCGCAAGCATTCAACAAATACAAGATACATCATAGCATAGACCTTACTGCCGAAAAACTACGAGGATTTTGTAGATGTTTTTCATGAAACATGTGATTTCTTCGAATTCTTTCCAATTACAGACAGGACTTAATATCCATTTCCCTACATAACCATTCATCTACGAAAACGTACACATGATAGCACATAGATTTTAACACTTTTCGAGAAATAACTCTTTTAAAAAAGGAATGATCGGGTCAGGGGACTGCCGAAATACTACGAACACCATTCACTAATAAGGAAACATGATAAAACAAGTCCTTTACATAAGCTACATACAAAACGCAGTGATAGTTTATGTTTTCAGTCATTCTGCGTTTTACAAACGTCATGAGAGGATATATGTGGGGTGTTTTAGGTGGGTTAGGGATGTGGGGTAGGAATACATTACTGATGAACAAGAATGTGTCAACGCAATCAAAGTATTAAATTGACTACCGTTATTTCTGGTGTACAACAAGCACCTAAAGCCCAGTTTACTATTATATTTAAAGTCGGTTTTTCAAAGATATCTCCTAAGATATTCAAAATACAAGTCTCAAATTTTAACAGCATGAAAATAACGATTTTTTTCTATTTGTTCTTTACCATTTTTTGCCAAAGCTAGCAACACAGCAAAATTATCAAACCCCTCTATTTTTACCTAAATTTCGTACCTGGAAGGTTTTTTTATGAAACATGTCAATGAAAAGCCTTCCAGGCACGAAATTTAGGTAAAAATAGAGATGTTTGATAATTTTGCTGTGTTGCTAGCTTTGGCAAAAAATGGTAAAGAACAGATAGAAAAAAATCGTTATTTTCATTTTAACTGCAAAAAATATGAAAGATCCTATTGGGGTTTTACCCCCAAAGGCATGCTGTTAAAATTTGAGACTTGTATTTTGAATATCTTAGGAGATATCTTTGAAAAACCGACTTTAAATATAATAGTAAACTGGGCTTTATGTGTAACCCACATAATAAATTCATCATTTTCCACAAAATTGTATTTATTAGCCATTAGCCCATACAAAAGATCTAATATAGATTATAATATTGAAATCGAGACTTCTTCGATATAGGCACACGTATCAAATCCCCTCCAATAATGTAGGCTAGGCCAAAGCTCCCTTTCTCCGAAGGTGAAAATATACTGGCATTTTAACATGATATATTAAAAATGTACACTTTAATCTAGAAAACGTTTTACTTTCTCTATAGTCGCAAACTCATAAGAACCTTTTGAGTGCGTAATTTTAGTTATCCACTCCTGCAAAGTAAATATAACGTACGTCATTACGATATAAAAACTGGACGTCCCGCCGTTGTGGTAAAATGACAACTTGAACGACGGCAACGACGTATGTGGCTAACGAATTTTTTAACGTCCACACGACGTTGATATGACCTCGCTTCGTTGCAAAACAATTATGTTGATCCGTTGTTGAAATTTATTGTTATAACATTACGACTTGAGACATGTCATACTCACGTCGCAAGGATAAGTCGACGTTACTGGATTAAAATATGAATTTATGTAGATGGGCAGGGGTGCGAAAATATATGTGTTTGGCTTTGGAGGGGGAAGGTGGTTTTTTAAACGCCATTAATATGTTTTTTTTTTTAGAATATTTTAATGTTGTCTACACCTCTATTTTCTCGCACACATTACATTTTTTAACTTAGCCTTCACGCTTTGCATTATTGGCATTGATAAATTGTATCATTTAAGAGAAAGAGAGAGAGAGTGAGAGAGAGATTGAAAGGAAAAACATTTAAGACAAATGCAATTTATGGCATATTTCTAAAGAGTTATTTTTATTATATCATATATGAGTGTATTGATACAATTATTACTTTAAAAGCGTTGATACATTCTTGTTCACCAGTAATGTATTACTACCCAACATCCCTAACCCACCTAAAACACCCCACATATCTCCTCTCATGACGTTTGTAAAACACAGATTGACTGAAAACATAAACTCTCACTGCGTTTTGTACGTAGCTTATGTAAAGGACTTGTTTTATCATGTTTCCTTATTAGTGAATGGTGTTCGTAGTATTTCGGCAGTCCCCTGACCCGATCATTCCTTTTTAAAAGAGTTATTGCTCGAAAAGTGTTAAATTCTATGTGCAATCATATGTAGGTTTTCGAAGATGAATGGTTATGTAGGGAAATGGATATTAGGTCTTGTCTGTAATTGGAAAGAATTCGAAGAAATCACATGTTTCATGAAAAACATCGACCAAATCCTCGTAGTTTTTCGGCAGTCGGTTCTACATCATACAGCATAGCACTTTCAAATGAATTCTCACTTCATTCATTTCACATCACCTAGTAAATGATCAATCAATCATAACATGATTTGAGAATTGTTAAAGACCTTATCCCTTTATTCATATTTATCGGCTATTGTCTCCGTCCCAGATATTTGAAAACTAAGCTCGTGCTTGGAAAAATGCATAACACAATATTGAGTTTTGCCGTAG
>LQRL01041389.1:2024-22087 GCA_001703475.1 Hydroides elegans
AATACCCTATTTTTTTAGTTTGTCATATATCTATCATTAACATGTCGATATGCGTTTTTAAAATCGTTAAACATTATTGACCTTTATAAATATTAATTCAATTTATTGATTGCATTTTTCAGATTTTTATGATGGCGATCAATGTTTTCTTAGCCAGTTTCCATATATAGGTAACGGATGCGTTTATTGCCACAACCGTGCTTTTTTAGCTTCATCAAATGAAAATATTCTGTATATTTATAACAACTAAATATTTTGAGAAATAACAATGCGTTTCTAATATCACTATAAGCATAGATAATTATAGTTTATTATCATGATTAATATTTTTATTATTGTTTTATTATGATTATTATCAATTATCATTATTAGTATTATTAATGTTATTACTAATGTAATTATTTATTATAATTATGATATTTTTTTTTATTTTTTTTAAAACCAATTATTATATTATCATCATCATTATTGTTTTTTTATAAGTATAGTTTGTATAAAAATATAAGACATAAATTTAAATAGATTATAGTCATTTGAACAACTTTAAAAACTCAATTACAGGCAATGTGACATATAATTTTGTGGATGGTAGACAATGCTGGGATTGGATCGATGCCATAAATGTACTGCTGTTCCAGGACTACTTCGTAGCAAATATTCTCAGACATGATCATTTATTTCCGGAAGACAACATTTCGCAAATTGGAGCGAAATGCAGGTTGGTATTGTATTGTTGGTAAAATCTAGAAAAAAATACCGTATTTACGGAAGAAAACGCGCGTATATAGCTTAATAAGTTTCGTTTTTTGCATGAAAAAAAGGAAAAGATTGTGTTGTTTTGATACAAAATGGCCTGCGAGCTTTTAAAGCCCTTTTTGGTTGAATGAGACCTATGATGTTTATTAGCCATTAACATCTTGGAACTTTCATACATACATTTGACCTATAAGAAAAGCAATAAAAATACAAATCATAGTTTTTATTTTATAACGCTACACCAAATGTACTTTTCGAAAGTTGAATTCCAAGTTGTGAACGAACATCTCTAGCGAACATTTGAATGTTGAGCATGATCATAAGATGACCTTTCATATGTTAATTATCATAAGATAACTAAAATTTCATATAAAATCTATGGTTGTTTTTTTTTTAATCACTAGAAAATAAAGCATATTAAATATTCATATTTTAGTACTTCTAAGGGTGTGTTTCCACGGCGGTTCTGCAGCACAAGCTAAACACTTTTTGTGTTTCCACGGCGTTTTATCACAAACCGTTTTTGTGATCGTAAAGCTTTTTTTGCATTTGCAATTCAATGAAATTTACGTTTTGTCACACAATATAAACGTTGTAATTTATCAAGGCATGGAAAGTCTGGTTAAGAATAGGCACCACTTTGTCAAAATGTCAAACATCAAATCAAAATGCTGCCTTTTACGACCTACAAAGTGGGAAAGTCAACACAATTTTCACAGGTTATTTCAAAACTCAGGGAACGTTTTGTCGAAAAACATAAATTCATTTCTTCAAATGTCAAACATCTATGATTCGTGTGAGAAACCGCCATGGAACCACTTTTTTCATAGAACACAGCTAGCTTTTCCGGAGGTCGTGAAAAATAGAGAATAGAGAAATAAACGACCTTTACCGCCTTGGAAACACACCCTAAGGTATAAACACCGTGCTTTACCTTTGCGGTCGTACGGTTGGGTAGACTCTATGCAACTAAATTTTCAGGAGGGCTTTTGCCTAACAAGCTTAAATGGAGTGGATTTTCGCTGAGGGGGAGTGGGTGCGCCGAGCGGGGGGATGGGGGCTTGTGCTTAAATATACTTTTTCGTTTTTAATCATATCTCTTCATTTCAATACAAATTTACCATAACACAACATTGTTTAATTTACATTTATTTTAAGGAATCCGACTGTGGACCCAAGCGGACCGTGGTGTTACGCAGTTGATTTAAGGAGGAATATTGTAAAGATGTCATGTGAGATTCCAGTCTGTGAAGGTATGTAGACTCCATGCATTTCGTTTTGAACTAGACTCTTTGTATTTGCAGACAATAGTAGGTTAGTCGGTTCGACCTAAGAGTCTTTCGATTCGCATTTCCACAACACATTATCATTGAAAGTTGTATTCTTAATATATCATTCGCTTTTACTATTAACGACAGTAAAATTAGTCGACTTGAGTACTCGGTCTACTCCAAACTGTGCAATACATTTGTTAATGGACTGACCTCATACTTTATCCTATACCGAAACTATATCAACAAATATTATTTAAAAGGACATGAATTCGACGAGACCGGGGTCTGCGGAAGACATGACCACGTGATCTGTCGAAATGACGCGATCTGTGCCCACGACCTAACGACCCACGTCCTCACGTGTGAATGTGGAATAGGATTTTCCGGGCATTTCTGTGAAGCCAGTTAGTGGTTTTCTAAGGCCGTGTTCACGCCAACACAGCATGCGTTTCAATAGCTAACAGTGCGCGTTTTACATGAACTGATGCTTACATATATGCATCTTAAGATGCTCTCGAGTTTTCTAGATTTTAATAGCGAGTAAATATTTGCTTGGTCAACTCTATTAATTAAACCATTGTACAGGTGCCTCGGCTGTGTATCGAAACTGTACAATATCTTATCAAATGGATTTACCTCTCACTTTATCCTATACCTCGATGTCAAACTTAGAATGTATATGTAAGCATGCTTGGATTATTTATGCAAGAATATTCTAAATCCACAGCTACCACGTGTTACGAAGGCATTTATCAAGGAGACCAGAGCTACGATGTCTATGGACGCCCGTGCATTCATTGGTGGTCGCTTCATAACTACTATGGTGACTTCGGTAATACAACGGCATTTCCTGATGCTACACTACACGATGCGGCATCTAGTTGCAGGTATAGAGTCCAACCTAGACCACGTTGGCCCGCTCCGAAACTAAACTCAAACACACGCTATTTGCTTCAAAATGAAATCTACTTTTGGTATAAAAACATGGGAGTTTATCCGTTCTGTTAACATTATCACGAAAAGCACATTATCTTTTGCGCTTTTATTTCGGCTGAACGCGTCTCTAGTTGTACATTCTATGTAATATAGTTGCAGGTATATAGCCACGTTCACGCAAAATAAAAGCTCTAAAACCATAAACCTGAAAGCCTATATTTATGTTTTAAAAATAACTATTTATCCCTTCTTTTTCGCAATATTTTTTTGCGTTTTTCCTGTATGAACGCGGCTTAAGTTTTAAATTGAATGTTATATACAGTTATGTCTAAAAGTGTGGACTATTTTGTTTGGAGTAATAGTTTTCATATTTGTAAAAGTATATTTTTTCTTTTTAAATGCTAGATAAGTATAATTACCATTTATCAATAAAAAACAACCAGCTATTTCGATCGGGATCGTGTATATTTTATCTAAAATTTAACTTTTACCGAGGCGGGTGTCATCCCCGAAAATGACAAAAGTGCCTATGTGCATTGAACTTGATAGAAGTCTATGTGTAACCACTGCTCTTAAACAAAGCAAGTCTGAAGGAATCCATAGACTGGAGTGCTAGACGTTCAATGGACTCTATGGTGTTTTCACACATTGGTTTGGGGTTGAATTTGCTTTTGTGCACCTTCCAAACTAGTGATTATTCCAGGAAATTGGAATTTCGGATCCATATGTGAGGGAAATACCCCATGTCCTCCCAGTTGCCTGCGCCATTGATTCTGAACGATTTGTGCAGGTGGTCGATTATGAGCGCCCTCCCCACTCGGCAAGACGTCCACGTCGAGAGGACGACCTAATTTGGGCCCGTACGTAAGTTTTCCGGACGTCCTTATTCGTCGCGGACGTAGAAAATACGTTGTATCGACGTCGCGTCCGAATCAGACGTACAAATGACGTTCTACGGACACCAGGACGTAAATGGAAGTCCGCAAAACTTACATATGGGCCTAAATTAGGTCGTCCTCTCGACGTCACGCCCGAATAAGACGTACTATGGACGACCCTTGCCGAGTGGGTCTTTGCTTTGTGTTTCATATATCTTTGTTACAAAACTATTCAAATTCCAGGCAAACAGGGGTTATTGAGCAGCCTCTTTGCTTTGTGTTTGATCAGTCTGAACATCCCGTTTCGAGCACGTGTTATGTTGAAAGATGTCCAAGTAAGTTACCGATTTTTAAAATTTTAATATCTGTAATTTTTACACTTATCTTGTAACATGTGTTTGTTCGCTATTTGCACAATAAAACAAACAAAAGATATCCGGTCAAAATGGCCCCGGTTGATATTGCCCCGATTTGACCTGGATTCAAACAAATTAACATCAGGTTGATGTTTATATATAAATACAAGACAAATTGCATTGCTTTTGGTAAGATATGTAGCCTTATGTTTAATTGTGTATGTTTGCCGTTAACATATCTTTTAACTTAAAGTACAGTTCTACCACGATTTAGGAAGCTATTTGTATTGGCATATCTAGAATATATATTGTAATATAATATTATATAATAACTTGCATGTTTTCAGGGAAAACATGCAAAGACTCCTTGCTGCAATCACCAAGGCATATACTATCAGATGTTTTGTTGGCATCTTCGAGGTAAAAACTTACTTTTGTATCTCGATTTCATTTATGCAATTTAGTAATAAGAATTATAACATCTGGCATGGTTGTCAAATATATAAAATGCATGATAAGACCAAAATAAACATTTTACCTGATTAAACATGACTCATATAGCTTAATCACATAACGACATACATGTACATGTATAGCGCATATACATGGACATGTGGATCATTTGGGATACGTAAGATTAAGGGTCCGGTGTTAAATTTTATTTTTTTAACATATGGATTGATGGATCGCAGTGAATTGCTTCACGTAAGTGTATGGCAAACGATCGTGTGTTTTTTTTTTTTTTGGTTATAAATTTACTAATACAAAATAGTTATCCTTTATTGTCGCTACCCTATATTAAATGACACTGCTATCTCAAACTTACCTTTTTTATCTAGCTCTTTGTCCGGATTCGAAAGTTATGAGAGTCGATTGTCTGGTAGTGGATGGACGGCAACGTCCAACGATCTGGATCAGTGGATTTCGGTGGATCTGGAGGCTGTTTCTATCATTCATGAGATTATCACAAGAAAAGTCAATGACGCATGGGTGACAGAGTACAGTATTGGTGTGGCTTTGAATTCATTTTATTTTATTTTTATTGTAATTTAAACTATTTCTGTTTCAGCTTGGGTTTGTTTTGATTTGCTCTCAATTTTTCGAATCTTGAAAAAACAATTAATTAATGCTTTCATTTATATAGGTAAAGAGGTCATTGGTAATTTTACTGCATTTTTAGCGTTACATGTAATTGCAATTGATATTAAGATTTTAAAATTTATACCATCATTATTATCATTTCAATATATTTGAATAAATCATAATGAATTCTTTTTAAATTTTAAAGCTTACAGCAATGGCATACAGGACCTTCAACTCATCCATGGAACAGACCAACAAGCAACTATATTTGAGGGCAATTCTGAAACAAGAGACATTGCATCAAATATACTCGACGACCAAATTCATGCGAGAATCGTTGTGTTGTATCCTCTCGGCTGGAACGGCTATATTGGTCTGCGATGGGATTTGATAGGATGTGGTAAGTAAACGATTAAACCGCGTTCACCCGGACTAAAACGAAAATTAGTATGCGCTTTTCTCGGAACAGAAGGGACTTACTCCATATAAAATTGGTTAACAAACCACTTGTATCTCAAATAACTTTTTTATTCTATGGTCTTTTTAAAAACTAAAAACGGTATATTTTTTGGCGATTTTTGCCACACCTGTCCATTTCTTTTTTTAAATTCTTTAATTTTTTTTATCAGCAGCAAATAAACAAAATGCATGTTATTCAGCCTATATCTCTTATGCATGGAAACGATGTCATTCAATAGCTCTGCATACATGGTCAAACAGCATAGACAATGCCTTATATGGGATGCTCGCAAAACAGTCAATGTTTATTGGCCTGATTGGGATATGTTTGGGAAATGACCGCCTAGATATGCCGACATTTGTTTATTGTTTGTGTTTTGAATTTTTTTATATAGAATTATATCTTGTTTCATTCGCTGACAAATACATTCGATGGTCCAATAACTAAAGTTGTGCCTTGTTTGTCATTCTATTGGCCCTCGTTCTTGCTTTTCCAAATATCTAAAACCTCCCTCTCGAAGTATCTTATATTATCACCTTACATTAAAGTGACAAATGTATTGAATAAAATACAGTTATTTTTGAAGTCGTAATATGACCTGAGGCATTTTGGAAAAACAAATTTAGGTTTATCTAGAATGAAATTTGATAATAAAAGGGATAGTTTTCGTTAGTTGTCGCGTTTGATACGGCATTCAAAGTACAATAGTGCTATGTTTTTATACAAGATGTGGCTTTCAGGTGTAGAACTCCTAACCATTAAATGCACCACCCTAAAAACGCGACCAGTTTTTGAACCACTTTTAATTCTTCATATAAATAGCACAACAAGTATATGTATTTACACCAAAACATAGATTATAGTCATGTTTTATCTAAAATGGCCATAATTTATATTTTGGTGTAAAAAATATACTTGTTGTGCTATTTCTAGGAAGAATTAAAAGTGGTTCAAAAACTGGTCGCGTTTTTAGGGTGGTGCATTTAATGGTTAGGAGGTCTAAGTGCATAACTTGTGTTAAGAGGTTTTTACGGAGCGGGTGAACACGCGGCGGTATGTCAAAACGTCATATAGAAACGATCTACTAGATACCGTATCGTTTTTATTTTTGCCCTTTTTATACTAAACCTACATTGAAAGATATGTATAAAGTTAAAACCTTTATGCAGCACAGTAACCTGAGGATGAATTAATTTATGAATGCTGTGCATTATATGCAATCCTATCGTTACAGTCTTTATGGCAAACAATAGGCTGATGTCTATATGATGTTTTTTAATTGAACGTACTGTAGCTTTTTGAATGATAAGTTCTCTTGATTATGGTTTCACGCAGAACACTCATATTCTCCCTACTTAAATAGTACGCTTATGATTATTCAACAAACAACCCTCCCTTCAAGTAGTTTTCAGGAATTTGTTAAGCCACCCATATAAATTTGGTATATTTGGGCATTTTTCAAAAGTGGTCATCATTGGCATTAATTTTTCATATTACCTGTAGAGCTTAATGACTTCTTTATAAATGTTAACACCAATCCAAAGTTTGTAAATTCGAAAGAATTAAACAGATAGAGCAACAACTTAATTTTTTATCGGTATTTTTATCCTGTGATTTCGCATTGCTGATTATGTCGGACGGAAAATCAGTTTTTGTTCTTCAAATTTATTTTCATGGACTGAATGCAACGTTCGCTGTATTTTTGAGCAACTAGTAATAGGGACTATATTAAAGTTAAATATCACCTCTCAGTTCTTTAAAGTAAAAAAATTATCGCTATTTTAGAAGTCAACATTCTACAAATTAGGGGGTGCTATAAAATAAAGTTTTTTATTTCTAAAGTTACTTTGAAACAAACGCTACTGTGGCACCAAACCATCGAAAAAACAAAGTAACTTTGATATTGTATTGAAAAAATGAGAAAATTCATGCTCCAAAAATAATAATAGACACATACATTTTTTTCCTTCCGACATAATTTTCACAATTATCATCAGATGAGATTTCAAAACACGAAGAATCGAGCAAAGTCAAACAGTTATGCAACCAAACTTTTTATCGAGTTATCTGGTAATATTTCGAAATAAAATAACATCGATAATCAGTAGGAAAATTGAAATTGTTATAAATTTTCATAAGTTGCCAATTATACTATATTCCATCATGTGAAAATAGTAATTTAATAATTTTCGTGCATTACTTATGTTTCATATTGGACAGTTTGAATATTTTCTAGATCATTAGTCCATACAAAGTTATTTTTAGAAATAAAAAGAAAAGTTTTAGACATTTCAAATTTATCCTCATGATTATGTCGGACGGAATTTAAACAGCGTTTCGCGAGAAAACATATTTATCCACCCCAAGTCTATTATTATTGTTCCAATTTGTAATGAAAAATGAGATTATACCTTTAAACTGTTTATTTAATTCCTTTTAACATAAGTGTTGGTAAATATCTCGATATTTTCTATCCTTTTTTAGCATTTTCATCATAATTATTATGTAAAATGTATATAGTATATTGGTATAATGTGAAGTCTTTACAGGATAAACCAATTCTTAGATATTAATTAGTATATATTACCTGTGCAAACATAGATTTGGTTGTTTTTGACCATCAACTACGATTATATGAGTCAACATCCTTCCATCTTCTATTTTTCAGCTATAATTATGTCGGACGGAATTGTGTCGGACGGAAGTAATTTTGACATTTTTTTCAAAATTGTGATATCACAGAAAAATAATTGATACCATTCATGATGCAGATACTTCGGATGTATCGTATTATCATATAAATTTTCAATTCTGTGAGAATTTATTTTTCATGAACATTTTTCTTCCGTCCGACATAAAAAATGTTCCGTCCGACATAATCATACCAACCATGATTTATCAGTAATTTTAAGGCAATGAAAATTATTTTTACTATCTTTAGAAAGGAAAATTATTCATGTGTTTAAAACTGGTCAAAACTCTTTACTCAGGGGCTGGTTTTCGATGGAATAGACGGTTTTATTGATGTAGGTAGCAAAACTCGTTTCTATCGATTCCGTCCGACATAATGTTTCATTTGACTTTCATAAAAAATCAAGGCGACGGAGAACTTTCATTTTAGTAAAATCTTATAGAGGTCCCCCAACACTAATCAGCTACTATATAAATTTTACCCTGGTATATGGCAGCTATTTTTTTACCATCGACCAAAGTATCGAATTCCGTCCGACATAGAAACATGACTTTTGAAAAGTGCCCATTTAGTATTGGATTATAAATCATTCTAGAAAAGATCAATATGCTTATTTAAAAAAAAAACGATATTCTAAAGTATGTCTACTACATATCTCTAACATGATTCTAGAACCTCTTTCGGGCAATCAAGTCTTCCAATCATCTACCGCCAACAACTACATAGCATCGAAAGCGATAGATGGTAACGTAGACGGGGCATTCACTTCTGGATCCTGTTCACAAACGGAACCCGAAGTGCGGGCTTGGTGGACCGTGGATCTGCATGGTTTACGAGTGGTGCATGAGCTTATTGTGTATGTGAGAGACGATTTGACAGGAGGTAATGAATATGATTTTGATATAAAGCAGATAAACTTATATATCACATGTCTTTTCTGTTGATAACAAAATGTTGTGGGGAGATGGAAGGTATGCTTTGACTTACCTGTAAAGCATCCTGTAAAGTACGGCAAACAAAAAAAATAAAATTGGTTTTTATTATCATTATAGATGAGCGTCTTCAACAGTTAAATGTATGGCTTCTTAATGACACATACAATCCTCTTACATCCAATGCTAAATCCCTGTGCACATATAGACAGTTTCCATTAGAGCCTAACCCAAACGGAGAGCACATTATTTGTGATCAGAAAACCTTCGGAAGGTAAGGTGAACCCAACTTTTTATTTATTAAATTAATCATTGAAACGCAAAGAAATACTTATCAGACTAAATTTAACTCATATGGTCAAAACCTATCGTGTTAATTGTATCCACCCTTTAAAGAATCCAACAACTAAGGGTAAACAGTAAAACGTTCCCACCAATAAAGTTCCAAAATCTAACAGAATTTGTTACAATTTTGTATTTGATCATTTATTTTCATAATCGTTTTTTATTTAGAAAATAATCACCATATATTACTTGATATATAATTATCGAAATCATCATTAGATAAAATCAAATTGAAATATGAATTTCATTTTTGAGGTATTTGAGTATCCAACAGCACGCTATTATTACTATGCGTGGCGAGAATATTTTGAGAGAGGTGTCCTTGTCGCTTTGTGAAGTTATACTATTTCATTTAGGTAAGACAATAAAAATAGGAAATACATATGTTTAAATATGAAAAAACGTTAGGTTATAGATAAGCGTTCCTGTAGTCTCAATATTGACATGCCTGATGACACAAAACACCGGACAACTTACTATAACTACAAAACTAAAGGCGCGTTCACCCAAAATAGACAAAACATTGTTCGTAGTTCGTTTTGATTATGTTTTTTATGCCATTTTCACTTGAATATTATTGCTCTATGATTTTTAAACATTTTATAAGAATAGCTAGTATAATTAATTTTGTATATTGCAGTTCAAATTAGACTTGATAATTGTTTTAGAATAAATAGTATTATAAACCATACAGATGGGACCACCGGTTTGGACTGCCAGCGACCGCGGGATGGCTTTTACAATGGCGATTTAACACACTCTGTATTGGGACCTTGTATCGGTTGGTACGAAGGACTTTTTGACGCTGTGAGCAACGTTGCAGACTATGAACCAATTCGGGATTTATCTGCTTTTGCGGGAGAGCCTAGTTGGGAAGGGATGGGAAATAAATGCAGGTAGTTATCATTATCTGCAATCTTTTCGTTTACGAAAATATGCAGATATTGCAATCACTCGATAAAATTCAATTTGTTCCCGTGAATCGGTTTACTATACATTAGAAATCATAACACACATTTCTATTAAACATTAATATAAAATAGCTATCCTATATGGTGCATAGGATATTACAATAACGATTTGATAAATGGTATAGAAGATATTTGATTTTTAAGACACCCACCCCTAAAATCATTATGTCATTTTCTTCGCCCTGCTGAAACCACTGAGTGAGATCCCTGGCCCCTAATTGGCTAATTTAAAGGTGTGTCGCATTTATACTGCACACGTCATTGACGTCATCAATCAGGGCTCGCAGTATAAAAGCACTGTGACACATAATCAATACTCGTGGTGTCCAGTACCTCACTTCGCGTTGAAGCCAATTATTGTAACTTTATTAGCTCTCTGCTTTATGTTTTAATTAAATATGAAATCTGTAATGTGACTCTTACAAAGCTAATAACATAGTAGCTATGTAGCTATGTATATTCTGCCTACATATTGACCTTTTTTCTAGATCATATCAACTATTTAACATTAAATGGGATCTTATTCCATTAGTTATCGAGAAAAAAATAATTAATTTTGAGAAACATAATATTCAAATATAGGAAATAAAAAAAGATTGCAGATAATTGTGCTTTTTAGGAGCACATCATTTATCTAGTTCTTGATTGCAAATTATTTTTGATGAATGATAAAGCTTCAATAATCAATATCATGTTGATTTTCCGGAGTTTTATTCTCAGTACAATAGAAAAGAAACTATTCTATGTATAATATCTTATAAAGACTTAAACACTATTAATTACACACAAAGTTAGATGTCAAATACCCAAATGCACTTTAAGAATGGAGCAGATTGCACAACATTTCGTCTATTTTTTCAGTAAGTTTCTACGTTTTTATTTAGGAATCCCTTCAACAATCCGAGAGGCCCCTCGTGCATTCTCGCCGATGGACAGCTTAAGACTTGTGTAATTGATGAATGTGAAGGTAGACTCTATATAGACTCTCGTCTAATGATTATATTTAGAAAAACAGGGCTAACTTGAATCCTGGATTCTATGTAAGATTCTATGCTATGACCTTACGAATTTAAATATATTAGTCAAACTATTCAGTTGCCCCAAATTCGTAAAATCCTCGCGAGTCGTATATATTAGACGATGTTGTTAGATGTTCGGCCAAAATCAGCATTATTTTGTGATCTTTTATGTAGATTCTTCTGCAAGTATATAACGCTTTTTTAAAAACCAAAAGTATGCCTACCGCAACAAAAAGGGTGTATGTTTTATAACTTGTTGGAAACATCAATAGACATATTAAGAAAATGAAAGAGGATGTGCTCTAGCGCAATTAAATGTAGTTTTGGCACTATCGTTTCGTTTTGAAAATGCGAATTAACATGTGTTGACAAAATCAGAAGAAACATTTTAAAAATAAGTAGATTAATTAAATTCATTTTCGCAAATATATCATTGAATATATTAATAATTGCCGATCGCTGTGTTTTATATGTAAAAGAACATCGCCGTGCATTTTATCAATTTGAATCCGCAGACACCATGGGCTATTGACATCATCATTACACAGCGGTCATTTTATATATACGTTATAAATGTCTAAGGACCTGGCCACATTGGAGGCTTGTCCTTGCTTTTTTCCCAAACAAACCTGTCTTATAAAGTTTTCCTAATGGGAAACTCAAATAACTACACAAACGCTCGTTGTTTTTGTTTTCGATTTAGGAATACATTGGAAGACAGGTTTGTTTGGGAAAAAAGAAAGACAAAGCTTCCAATGTTTCCAGGCTTTAATAGGTTTGTTAGGAAAAAAACAGAAAGGGCCTTCAATGTTACCAGGCCCTAAAACCCGTTATAATTTGTTATTTTGAACAGATAACTGTCATCCGAATCCTTGTAAAAATGGCGCTTCCTGCACAGTTCACGCTGATGGAAATATACAATGTCATTGCTTGCATGGTTACTTTGGCTCGTTCTGTGAATCAGGTCAGTTAAAATAGAATGATATTTTGGTTATTTTATTGTCAGTTTTTCATAACACAATGCAGTGTTGTATCTTAAAAACATTCTATATATTTCATTGTTACCTGATAAGACACATGGCTGACGGCATATGTCGGCTTATTCTGTGAATCTTGATTGTATAAAACCTCATCTCAACCTCATTGTTATTTTGGATGAGTAAATTTTAGGTCAGAATGTGAGCATGATGAGGTGGGCCGTATATGGTGGATGGCAGTGTTCAAAGTAATGATGTGTGCTACAGTTTAGTATTTTTTATCTAAAAATGATTTCTATTTTAAATCAAACAGATGACTGTATCACTGAAGGCGAGCCCTATATGGGCAATGTCAATGTAAACGTCCTTGGTTATCCCTGCCTGAGCTGGGACCGATATCTTCACTCGCATAGTCAACGCAATGCAGTTTTTGATATGATGCCAGACACCTCGTGGGAGTCTCTTGGAAATAAATGCAGGTATAGGATACATCATTAATCCAAGCTTTTATTGTAATATCTTATTTGATGCCAAAAGCGTTGGGTACTTATAAATACATAATATTGCATTTTGTATATGAAAAAAATAATAAAGCCATAAGATAATCAATGCCGATTTGTTATAATACCAAAAAGTTAAGCCTCAACAACTTACTAACGTAATCAATTAAAACAACCATGATTATATATATATTTTTCGTCTTGCCCTTTTGTTGTCTTTTAAGATATCTGGAAGGAAGCGATTTGATAGGGTGCGTTTCGTTTTATTCAGCTGACTCACTCACCTCCGAGATTAGAGTTATCCCGTGTCATATTCCTTCATGTGAGTTCCTCAAACATTTAGACATTTTCGAAATAGCATGAAAAAACTGGTCTAATGTGCTTAAGGTACGGCTACAAGCTTGTGGGTTAATTATGTGATCCTCCAAAATCCAAAGAAAAGAAAGTAAACTTCGCGAATGCTAAAACACTAGCTTTTCTTGATTTTCCGTTGAATTTCGCAGGATCGCAGGAAATTCCAAAAGCGCGTGTCCGTACCTTTAGAGTATTATGGGAATACATGATGAAGGTGCAGGATTGGTAGATTTTTATTGTACGATGGGAGTCGAAGTGGATGCACGAAGCCGGAGGCTGAGTCCATCCACTTCGACTCCCTGAGTGCAATAAACATCTTCCTATCCTGCATCTGAATATTGTATTCCCTTTATTACATGGCAAACGGTTGTTAAACAGATGTTTTTATACAGTGTCATTGCTGGGCGATAATACAATATTTTCATTTTGAACCAGAAATAAGAAGAATACTTCACGAGGTGTAGCTACAAAAGGTGTTCCACATTTGGCTTGCATATTCATATGTAATGTTTTCTAGCTACAAGAAAGGAGGAACACCTTATTTGGACGTGAAGTGCCCTTCAAATAAGGATAAATTAAGTGATTATTATGTACATTAATCATCGTGGATAAAATAATCATCCATTTGACATCAATGATTCAAACATATATCCATGTTGATAATGGTTTATTACGAAAATTTGATTTTCTTCTGAACATTTGTTTACAGCAGCTGGGTAAAATTGTAATCAGAAGATGAGCAATGATGCAGTACATCTTTTCCGTGCATCTTAGCCCTTCACTATCATTTCTTTAAAAAATACACCTCAACCATGTAATAAAAGCATGTTTCGTGCGAAAACAAAATATATTTTGAGTTAACAAAGAAAATAATTTTGTTTAATATATGAACTTATTAATTTTGAAGACATATCTTGGACATCATTCAACATTTTGATGTATTGCTATCCCGATTTACTGATTTTTATATTCGAAGTCAATTTCTGAATGCCATATTGTGCAATAAAAAAAAGGTTTTATAATATTTGACTAATAATTCATATGCTAGGTTGATATTTTGGTGCACAAAAAGTATTTTCGATTAAAATATGAAAAAAAAAACTATATTTCTCAAGATCGAACCTTAAGAGACTTTATTGTAACTTTGTAAGATTCAGAACAGATTCAGACTTAAAACAAGGTTTAATGCCAAAGCAATAAAGCAGTTATGTTTGCCGAGTAGCTAAGTTGGTGCTCTCGTTCATATCTTAAACGTTATTATCATATCAACTTGCAGCATCTTTGTCAAGCTCTGGATTCATTCAGTTCTCAGTGCGCAAAATGATTTCAATAATCAGAGATTATTTGGTAAAAATATAATACTATTTCGCATGTAGGTACGCATATCGATGTCAACGGCTGTGTGGATGAGCGACGTCGCTATAGCGGTGACATGACGTCACAAGACGTCGAATGTGCTGATTGGTCAGCGATTTATGAGGCACAACGTAACCATCCGATTATCAGTGATATCTTTGATCTGAGGAATTTTCCTGATGAGACGTATGCCATGGCAGGAAATAAATGCAGGTACGTTTGGTTATTTACGCGTACAATATCATTATGTGATTTACCATTTATGATTATTGATAGTATAAACAGGAGTACCCAGCGATTTATTCGGTAAAATATCTATTCTTTTCAAATATTTATCTTGCTGGCATTTTCACAGAACAGAAAAGATAAAATATTGCATTTCATATTATTTGTATTTTCCTGGCATTTTATAAGAATAAAACCCGATATGAAATATGTTTCTCATAGCATAAACCATCTTCGGTTTCAAATAGAAATGACAATAAGACATAGAAATATAACTGAGATGCACTTGACTATAGAAGATTTATATAATAAAGCACAAAAAGTAGCTTTTCTATTCAATAACGAAAAGTAACGTTTCAGTATGTGAATGTTTTATTCTGCTGGCAGTGCTGTGCAAAGTTGCTTGCACAATAATTTCGTTGTTCCTGGCTGGCAAATTAAGAATAAAATCATTCAATAAATAAAAATAATTATCAGGTTTAGAGAGTTCATTTCATGTCAAATGAAGTAATATTAGACACTTTTTGAAAAATGGTCCGTTGGGTACTCCTGTATAAATATGATTATGTTTAGTTTGCCTTTCAACTTATATAATCTAATGAGTACAAATTTGGCTTAAATATGATAAAGAAGGCTAAGGATGATTTCCATTAATAATGTTTCGGTATGTTTAATGATTCAATAAAGGTGATGTAAACAGGCATAATTGTCGATAATAAGTAATGTTTCTTGCAAAATTTGTTCGATACACGTCATGAACGTAAGTCACAGCCATACCGAAATATTACGTACAAATTATCGTCTCCAAATATTGCATGCATCTTTGATTACTATAGGAATCCTGGCCACAATTATGTTGGACCATTCTGCATGACTCCTGATTTTACTGTTCAGCCATGTAACGCCTTATTATTGCGATGCGCAGGTATGTTTTTTTTTTATATTTAGTTTAGATTTAATTATTAACTATTCACGGCAGCATTTGATATGAATTTAGGGCCTCTTAGTTTTGCCCGACTTTTCCTATACAAGTGGTATTTTAAATTTAAGCCTTACTAAAGCTTTCTAAACCGAAATTAGCTTTTCATTTTAGTTTTCCATTGGTCATACATTAAAAAACGGTTTGCTTTGATAAGGGGTTAGAAGAAGCTGTCCGTGTGGCTAGGCCCTTATTAAACTATTTTTATCATTATTGCAAACCGAATTCCGGTATTTTTGGATTAAACTGACCAGAATGTTTCTTTGTTTAATGTTTATTAATATTTTCGAATGCGTTTGTAGTTATCTTATTCTTTTTCAACACAGTACCAATCAGATCCATGCAAACCAAATCCTTGTATGAATAGAGCAAGATGCATTAGAAAGATGATTGCTATAATAATTCTTCTAATAAGTGTTAAGTTAATATCATTAACTTAACACTTTGTTTATCAGATCCATGCGAACCAAACCCTTGTATGAATGGAGCAGAATGCATAACGGATTGGGAGAATATTCGCTCAACTTGCGAATGTCCACATGGGTTTAGCGGAAGATATTGTGAAATAGGTTTGTATAATTTTTTTCTAGTTTCATGGTTGAATCGTGATCAATGTTTTTATTTGCGAATATGGTTGCATTCATATAATAATTACTAAACATGTTTTCAAACAATTATTATTTAAAAACATGTTTAATAATGAGGCAACTATCAACTATTGCATGTACACGTATCTACATGTATGTAGGCCATTTTTTCCAGAATTTGAATTAAATGAAATACATAGAGCTATATCATTCGCATAGGCTAATGTGATTTTATTGCACAAATATTTATAACTTATTATAACTTATGCGTTATTTATGATGCATAATTGCCACGTTCTGATAAATTTAATAAATCTATTTTTCTACATATTGGTGATTGCAAGCGCTTATTTGTTGAATGAACGTGATTAAATATTTCTTAATATACAGGCGATTGCAAGCGCGAAGGTGTTGCATACAATGGAGACCTATCTTTCGACACGTACTTCCGGCCCTGCCGACGATGGGAATTGTATGCGTCGGTCATCGGTTACACACTGGCCGATTTCACGGCTGATTCCAGCTGGGATGATGTGTCAAATAAGTGCAGGTCCGCTTTAATAAATGTTAGGTCATCTTTGCATGGGAAGCAGCATGCAGCAATATACTTATATATTCTTTAAGCGGCTGAAATCTATAAAGACCATATAAGTATATTGCCGCTTGCCGCTTTCCGTGTGAACAGGCCATTACGAATAAGGGTCAGGCAACATTGAATTCGTTTCATTTTTTCCCTAACAAATCGTGTTTTTTAGGTTTTCCTGATGGAAAACTCAAAAACGCGCCTTTTTTGCATTTAGGTAGCGTTTTGAGTTTCCCTTAAGGAATGAACATTGGGAAAAAATGTCCGTTTGGCAATAAGAGCACGGAAAATCTTCCGATGTGACCAGGCCCAGAGTTTTAAGATGATTGAAATATCAAGGTTTCGTATGCACCGAAAGGCGACAAAGTCAATTTACCAACCATTTAGATAGTAAAATAGTATCATATTAAATATCTCATTGAATGGCATTTATCGTTATAGCAAACAAAAGTAATCAACATTAAGTCACAGCAATACAAAATAAAATCATGGTTATGCTCATAATAATGCATGGCCATCATTTTATTTGCTATGAAAATTATATGTGATACCATTGCTATTAAAAAATAACTTGAAAAAGAACTGGTCGCATTTAAAAAATGACTCAATTACTGGTTGTGAGGTCTATACTATATTGCCATAATGCAATATATGAAATGTTAACAATAACTGAATTACTTTATGTTATGATCCCATGCTGAATTACTTAACCATTCAGATGTTTTCTTGATAGGGACCCGTTTGGATCAGGATTAGGTTGCCTTATTGTACAAATCACACTCGATAACTTTGATTTAACACTGGGTACTTGTGAAGTTCCAACATGCGAAGGTATCTTATATTATTTATTTATTGAGTAACTTATATCATCGAATTATTTAATTAAAGCAATTACTATTTGAAAATTACCCAGTCAACATGCTAGCTAACGCCATACTAGACGCTAGCTAGCCCTACACTAGAATCTTCTGGGCAGAAATTTCTAGCTAGGACTAGCTAGCACAGCACTAATGTAAGCTAGTACTAGTGTACTACTAGCTAGTCACTAGACAGAACATATCGTGAAGAATTAGCTAATATTTTATTAGTATACACTAGCTAGTCCTTTACTAACGTAAACTAACGTAAACTGGAATTAGTAAACAGCTAGCTAGCTACTAGTTAAGCGTATTTTTTCCCATAATTTCCTAACTTTTAATGTGCAAATTCAAGCATTTTTTTTCACTTGTAGTTTTCCATAATATGAGCGATAATAGCAGAAACTCGTATAATACTGAAAATATTTTGATTGCAACTTACATATACCTGCATGATATACTTATGAATATGTCATAATGTTTATTTAATAAAAAAGTTTATTTTAATATCCATAAATTCAAAAATAATTTTTCAATTGTTATCTCCTTGAGTTAGTTTCGGCAGTTGAAATCTATCCCTGTATTCTTTTGGGTGTCTCTGTCCCCGGGGAGATAATTGCTTGAGATAATTAGATCAAGATGGCGATCCTTGAGATCAAAGGGGCGTGTACGGAACTCTTTTGAATCTAAAGGTTATTCTCAAGGCACTGCTGAGTTTATTGTTGGTTTATATAAAATTTTGTTTCTTAAGCCCCAAAATGAAATTGTTCAAGTTATTTACTGTTAGAAATTTAAACTGCCACCGTATTTAATGGACAACCTAAATTTCATTTAATTTTCAATAACACACAAAAAAACAACAAATCCGGGATAATTAGGTCAAGATGGCGGTCCTTCAGATCAAAGGGGCGGTTCCGGAACTCTTTCGAATCTAAAGGTTATTCAGATTAAGGATTTTTTGCAAATGAAACAACTCAACAGCTATCCATTGCTATATAGAACATACCCAGGAAAAATCGTTTAAAGCCATAGTATTTTTCTGGTGAAATGACAAAGTTCCGGGACCCGGATTCAAAGACCATCTTCATATTCAAGGCATCGAATAGTTTCAGTGAAGCCAGTAATCGATGTATTTTGGAATAAATGGTACCAACAGACTCAGAAAATTATTCTTTATCACATAGAACAAGAAAAGTTACAATTTATTCACATTTCGGAAAAAAAATTTCAAATACACAAAAAAGTCGAGTCGCACAACCCAATATCATTTTCACTAAAGATCCGTTGTTCTCGAAGCTACGATATCTTTTCCCTTTCTCACTGTTTATGCATCTAAACTGACTTTTTTGTGCTGAATTCGAATCTGTTTTTCTCTACGTTATGTCGATAATAAATGCGAGTTGTATTCAGCAACCCACATTTCAAACTTTTTCGAAGATTCTCAATTTCAGACATCAATTAGCTGCTGCGAAGCCAATAATCGGTGCATATTGGAATAAATGGTACCAAAATACTGAGAAAAGTAATCTGCATCCAATTAAACAAGAAAAGTCAAAAGTTATTCAAATTTTAAAAAAAAATCATTTCAAATACACAATTATTTATTTATCGAGACAGATAAAGCATACAGTAACTTATCAAAACTAATTATCGATACACTTTCTTTACAGCCTTCATAAAGTTATAACATGTTTTTTCCAATTACACATGTTTTACTGACAATTAATCATAAAGAGCTCCTTACCCATCAACTTAAGTTATCGAGACACAGTTTTAAGGCATTCAAGAAATTATCAAAACTTTTATTTCAAAGGCTTAATAATACAAGTGTTACTGAATTCTTATCATATATCTAATAAATTATGGAAACAGTATTCTTGAAACCATTCAAAAAGTTGGGCAACAATTGTTTTTCAACAGTTATAATAACTTAACAGGAATTG